>BGPT01003414.1:7270-23344 GCA_003297045.1 Symbiodinium sp. clade C Y103 | reverse complement strand
GCTGTCAAAAAGGAGCTGCTGAGCTTTCACTCTGCATGTTGTTTTGTGATTCGTTTTTCGACGTTAATTTTAACGGCGCACGTTTCGCGACAAGCTGGGCAAACGAGTAAACTAAAACACGTATCTAGAAAACAACGACGGCGTGCGGAGTTTCCAACTTTAGTATCTTGGAAGTTTCCAAACTTCCCTCTTCATACCTTGGTGAAATAGAGCTGTCAAGACAGATATGGCCGAACGAGCTTCACGAATCGATGCCCAATCTGCAAGGATGGAAGAACTGTTACAACAACATACAGACTTGAACGAAAAGACATCTGAAGCAAGCAATGAAGTCAGTATAACACATCACTATGTGAGTGGTGTACACTATGCCTTGGTCGAAGCTGGTGGTTTTCTGCGAAACGGCCTGGGACTGACGCACGATCAATGGTTGCATTTGACAACGTTGGAACGTGCCAACATGGTTGCTCATCACACGATGGGTAGTGCCAGTGATACGCATCTGGTAAGACAGCGGGTTGGTGCTTTTGGATCAGCTGACACAACACACAATGCAAATCAAGAACAGGTGAACGCGAAGAAGGTGAGCATGATGCAATATAATGGAAGTAGAACCAAGTGGAGCCAGTGGGTCAGCCGATGGCCCTGGCGTGATTCATTTGCTGGAAACTTTGAAACGAGAGCAGCATGCATGCCTGCGGGATGGTCGAAGTGCCGACATTCGAGATGCCAGCATGATCCAGAACGTCATGTTGGACATTCTGCAATCGTGGTGGAATCACAGTGGAATCGCGAGCGCTTTTTCAAAATTGAGTTTCTGTGCTTTTCAATGAGATGAAAACCATGGCGATTCAACAGAACAGATGGGAAAGTGCCGGCAGGTATCAGGCAATTGCTGATATCTACCCTGGATGAAACCATGCAGTACGTTTTTCTCTGGAAGCGTGAAATGGCTGACACAACGTCAGCTGGGTTGCAACGATGAGACGCGAAACCGAGAAGCGTAACATTGGCCTTAAGGCAGCAATGTTCCAAGGAGGAGTGCAAAATCTTGCATTCTGGACTATGGCATTGAAACAGTGGGATAACATTGCACAAACCGAGACGAAAGTGTACCAAGTCTCACATTGGACACATGGAAAGACATGTGTGCATCCAGGCCCCTTTCGGCTGAAAACAATTGCGTTGCCTGCTTCGCGATTCCAAATCATGTTCTGAGTAAAAGTCCGTCGCTATAATTATAAATGGAATGGAAACGTCCAAACGCACAACATTACGGATACAACACGTTTAGATTAGATGCAATTTGTTGTCTTTGATGTTGTGTGATTTTTAAGTCCCCACATTGTTTTTAGTTTCAACAGTTTTTTGTGGATGGTTTCATGGGTATGACATGTTGTTTTGCGGTCATCAAAATTTCCCTTCCCTTTTTGCGTCCGCCTTATGTTTTTTGCAAACATTCGTTTTGAATACGGATGACCGAATCAAAACGGTTGTTTTGAACTTACAGTCGCATTGCTGTTGCACGCAATTCTCTTCCGTTTTTGCAGTTTGTGTGGCAATTTGTTCGACATATTTTTCAAGTTACAAATTGCAAGCAGGGCCATTTTGGAACCAGAAAACAACAATATAATATGATTGTACCCACCGCATTTTTTTTCAAAGGACAATTTTGCATCAAAACTTGCCATGCCAAACGTGGATTATCATTTGTAATCGTTTGTAATCATTTGATGTGGGGTTGACCTAATTACGGATGTTTTGACGTGTGGTGGAAGACATGGGTTCAACCAATACTGTGCCAAATGGGGGGAAAATGCATTGCCACAGTGGTTGCGGCTTTATCCGATTGGTTTTGGCTTTGAGGGTGCAAAGAGTTTGCTTTGGGGCCTCGGGTGTGGAAGGTGCTGCAATTTGGGAAATTTGATTAGTGTACTGTCATCACGAATTTGTTCATTGCCAACATTCAAAAATCACATTTGGGGATGGGTCAAAACTTATCAACTGTTGGGAGGAAGGAATGACCATCTACCTCAATGGTCAGGCGGCTGGGTGAGCCCACCCCGCGGCTGCGCAGCTGCGCGGCTTCCGCGACATGGATGTGCTGCCCCTGGTGCAAAAAAAAAAATCAATAAAAGTAATGATTGTTGGCACACCTGACAATAATCAGAATTTCACCAATTGAAATCGTGGCATTGTGGGGATTTGTTGAATCTTTTTCCCATACATAGACGCAGATTCGCCTTCTTTGGTCAGGTGAGATCGCAGGAACAGATCACCGGCACCCGGATGTCATGGAACATTTGGCCCAGCACGAGGCTCTTGGGTGGGAGAAGGTGCTTCGGGATCGGGCTATGTGGGTGTCTCCGTCAATGATTCATGTTTACTTGTTGTTAACAAGACAATAAAACCATTGTTTGTGAGTAGTTGATTATTTAACGTGTGTTTGGAGGAAAATGACAAGGGAAAATGCAGTATGCAAACATAACATGTATTCGTTCGCACAAACGACATTCGTGTTGTCACGAACAACCCCTCTAAGATCGGACATATTCATCAAATATACAATTTCCTTGCATTTGCATGCATTGCAGTGTGCCCTTGGGACAGTGTGTTCGTGGTGGCAAGTGATAGCGTGCTCCATTGCAGATTGGATGCAACTCGCATCATCGTGCCCCTTGGGTGCTTGTACACCCCACTGAAGGACAGCCAGCATTGTGCATGTTCCCTTGTTTCACTGACTTTGTGTTTTTTTGTTTGTTTTCGGTTGGGTCAATCCTAAAGGTTTCGATTTGATGCAAAAAACTTAACCTGAATTCATGGTTTTGGAATCAAAGTAGGATGAGAGGGGAGAAATGCAAAACTCCTCAAGTCGCTCAAAGGAGACAGAGGGCCTCCAATTAGTGGAGTACGAGCCTGTCATTTGCAAGGCAGGCCATCACTTCCATGATGTTTGGGGTTGGGATACCACCAGCTGCTGCTGATCCCATTTATTTCATGTTTTCTGGAGTTGAAGAGGAACTTTGGGTCACACGGAGTCACACGTTGCTGGTAGCAACGATACCTTGAAAAAATACAACACATTTTGTGTACGCGTCAAGATACATCTCCAAGTTCATGTCACAGAGTTGTACATTTCATGCATGTACATTCACGCACTGATACACATATTACATAGATGTGTGTACACGCAATGAAATTGAGGTGATGTCATGAAATGAAATGGAATCAAGTGCAACGGAATGTTATGTTATTGTATGGTTGGTATGCATGCAAGAATCCATTTATGCACAGACATCCTTGCGTATACAAATAATATGTGTGCGTGCACAGTCACAGGTGTTTTTTTTGGTTCACAAAAAAATGGAATGACACGACGTTGGTCAAAATAGAAAAAAACCAGGGAAGAGATTGTGGAGCTGTGCTCAACCCTTTCTGCTACGTGGACTTCCACTCCAAGAGTTCTCCTCTCAGCTCTGACTCGGGGAGCGGCTTGTCGGCTTTTTACAAAACGCAACCAGCAAGGAGGTCAACCAGGCTGTGCACCACATTTGCAGTCAAATGCTGTTCACACTGGAGTCAGTGGACTTTTTGCAGTATGTTGCAGTAGTCCCTTTGACGAATTGACCGCATATATTGTATCAGATGATTGGTCTCAGATGCAAAATTGCAAAGGTTGGACGTGCCCATTTTGCCACCAGCGCAATCGTTTTCCTCAGTGCCTGCCTTGGTGTCGAATGCAGGCGTAGGCATGGGGCAGTACCATCATTGTTGAGGTGATTCTTGAAAGATTCACAATTTTCCCTTTCGATATACGCAAATGTCCCAAACGGTGGTATTTAAGACTTCAGCCGTTTCAGCTAGAATGAAACTGATGGCAGATCTGCCTCTAAAATCTGAGCACCCCAGTTCCATCTTTCTTGCTGGGCTTGGTTAGGCACTATGCAGACCATATAACAGAGACCAACCTTCCCGCCGAGCTGCTGCAAATGCCGCCACCTTAGCTTGAGACAGTGATGAAACTTGGATGGCTGGGGTCTCCAGCACTGTAGAAATGGAAACATGTCGATTCTGCATGTTGCAACATGCCTGCCTCAGGTGCTCTACTATTGAGTACATCATTCCTCAAGTTGTTTGTCAGCCGTTTGACCCTCAAATTATCAGTTTCTCTTTCAAATTTTGAATTCTGCAATCTTGTGGTCTCCACGCCTATGACTCCAAGAAGGGACTTTGCATCTCTTGGTTTGCAAAAAGTCTTATCAACTTTTGCTTCACCTGGTACAGTGGACCTGAAACCAGGTTTGCATTTTGAAGGCTTTCCATTGTGAGATTCTGGATGTCGTAACCATCCCGCCGCCCAGGCCTGTTTTTTTACTTGTTTTGGACATCGCCCTCATTGAAGAAGAGCTAGATCAGGCGAAGGAGCTGGTCACTTCCGCTGAAGGGCAGAATTGGACATAAATACCTCTCAACTGAGAATCATCCTACAGGGTTTGGTGGTCATTTGCGAATAGAGGCAATGGATTTTTTTTAAGCCTTCCCAGAAAAGTTTTTTGATGAGAATAGTCATCAATCAACCTGAGATGGTTCCCCGATTTTTGTTTAACCTTTGCGACGCTTCGACGTTGTTCCTTTTAGGACTCTTTGCAGCAGTCCTTGGCCATGATGCCGCAGAACGCCTTAGTAGGATTCATCACCTTCGGAGCAATGTAGGTGAACTCAGAGATGGATCAAATCACAAAGGAGCAGTTGTAAAAAAACCCAGTGGGTTGATGACTATGAAAGGATACATGTAGGGTCCAGGCCCGCAACCTCCTCCCCCCGGTGATGGTTATGGCTAGAGCACAATATGGGCAATATGGAGGCTGCATGATGGGTGCGGGGGTAGGTATAGGCACTCCTGTGCGGAGGTATCATGTAGGTAGTGTACAGGTAGTAGGAGGCTAGCAGGTAGGTATGGCATATGACCCCCACGCCCCACCCTGTGAGATGGGTGGGGGGGTATATAGGTAGTGAACCCCCTTATGGAGGTATCATTTCATTTAGGTAGTGTATAGGTGGTGCGAAGCCAGCGTGCAAGTATAGCATACGACATATGAGATCTTTGCCATTGTTCGTATTTGGCCAGGTCACCCCCATGGGGAGATCGGGGGGATACCATTGGGGGGGGCTGCCGGCTGCCAGCCAGGACCATACATACACAGATACTATATACATTGACAGATGATCATCATGGCTATCATGATCATTGTTGATCAGTTTCTGGAACTGGACGCTTGGTTTGACATGTTGCTCTGTTGTTCATTATTTTGCCTTATTCTGTTGTTCTCTTTGACCGCCTGCGGTGGGAACAGTGAACAGTGCTATCTGATGGTGTTCGATGAGGTGCTATGTTCACGAGTTGGCCTCGACCACTCTGCCAAAGGTGCTATCGGTCCTGCCATTTCTGGGTGCTGCTTGCTGTTTCAATACGAATCGATTGATCATTTGGCTCCGCTTGCCCAAAGCTCGGCTGCTTGGGACCGACTGCTCTGGTTTGTAATCTTAACACTTTGCCTCAAATAACAATTTGCAATCGTTCGATTTAGTACATCTTGGCCCATGTTCAGCACTGCCTCCAGTGCTGAATGTGGCTTGCCTTTTTACCCTGAAGGGTGGGACGGTCAGGGCATGGCAAGGGGTCCAGCTACGGGTGTGTCCAGCAGTTACTTTTGAAATGGCTGCTGACACGGCTGACACGCAGGCCTATGCTTTTCGAGGTGGCAAGGAATACACTGCTCAACAGGCATGGTGGGCATGGCTTGAGTTGCCTGCCCAAGTTCAAGCAGAATTGGTCAGTACCAAATCCCAAATGACGGTTGATTGGGGTTGTGCTCCATTAGATCCATTTATAATGGTGAAGTATTTCCAACTTGGTGAGTAAGAAAACCCAAGTACCAAGCGGACTGTACATCAGCAACTCTCCTCTACTGAATCCAGTGCCTCAGGTAGCCTATCAACTAGGCTTTGCCCTGAAGAATGACCCTAGGGGCACCATGGGTGCTCAAGCTGCGAGGACCTGCTTTGCACATCAACATTCCCTTGTTTCATTTCTCTTGTGTATCTCTGAATTTGGACGCTTGGGATTCCATAGCTTGGGATTCCATATCTTGTGAAAAGTGACAAATGCACGACAATTTGATGTTTGGAGGGTTCTGGAGATGTTTCTGGGGATGTTTGGGTTCCAAACTTGGGTAGCAACTGGATCGGAGCTTGACTGTTGGCAAGGAGGTTTTTGCTGCCAGTAGCCGAGTGTGAGCTTGGACCTCACTCCTGTGGATGCTTCAGTGTGAGAAGCCCTGTTACTGCCCCTTTATGGAAAGCAGGGCTGAGAACAGTCTGTGGTAGCCTGCGAACTCCCATGTTGCTGTGGCATCAACTTGATCAGTATCTATTTTGGGATGTGACGGGATGTGAACACTAAAACGACACGGGGCCCAGGGTTCAACAAAGAGGGGCCCCTGAGGTGACTTTACACGTCTTGCTATGTCTTGCTGATAGAGATTTTGCTGCGAGGTTCACCTTGAACTCCCTGCTGGATGACCTCTCTCGGGATGCCTGGCCTCCAGGTGGCCATGATAGAAGACCCTTCAGGTGCCAAAATGCAGCGGATTTCTTGGCAGGTTGATTTGATGGTACTTTGTAGGTATTTTTCTTTGACCTTGACACTGCAACGGAACGTCTTACTTTTGGTTTTTGCTTAGTTTGCACAAAGTTTGTGCTTCGATCTTTGCTCTGTGTTTGTGTTTCTTGCCAGGTGTACGGGTGCTGCATTGAGTGTGGCATTGGGCTTGGTGGAAGCCACTTGCCCTCAGAGTAGCGTCGGGAGGCTCAAAGCATCCAAGGATTTTTGATAGATAGCAGTAACATACGTCAACGAACTAACTAGGTGGTAGATTTGGAATAACGTCTTGAACTTGACCTTTTGGGTGGCCAGAAACCACTTCAGCAGATTCATGTCAGCTGTGCTTAGAAGTAAAAAAACAATTCAAATGCACTGCCAATTTGGCTTCTTCTGAATTTCTTCTGCACTGGTTTGAGCCAGCCAGACAGGGTTTGTTTGGTTTGGCCAGCTGCTTTGAAAGCTTGGCCAAACTTTGCTGACGCAGCAAATGAGAGTGTTAGGCTCAGGAAATCAAAACGGGGAAGCCCTTTGGGACCATACGCATCGACTCTTCAGAGCGAATACTAAAGCTTGAAACAGACACCCCAGCGTGCTGGAGCAACAATTCTTCAAAGTTTTTCTCAATGGATGTCCGCAAAAGGAGGATCTGCTGCCGGGAGCAGAATTAGATATCAGATCAAGAAGGGTGGTGGGCTTCACCATGAAGGGCCCGTGAGAAAGCCAAGCCTAGTCTTTAGGTCTTAAACCAGCCACTCTTCGAAGCAACCAAGTATGTCTCCAATTTTGTTGCCACACATCAGGGTCAGCTGGCAGCGTCGCCATGGCGCTGCATTTGTTACGCAGAGTCACTCATGCAGGTGCCAGGGCAAGCGTGAGCCATCAGGAAGAGAGGATGTCGTGCAACCATTGTTGTTAGGTCCTTTAAGGGTCTAAAAACTGAGCAGTTCAAAGCGCTTTTAAAGGCTCTGAAGAGACTCCCTGCTTTAAATGTGCTATGCTCTACGAATGAATTTCACTGCCACATTTGGCAGTTGTCTAGGGCAAATGTGCAATGATCCAAGTGTCCGGCAGACTACAGAACAGGATGGTGCACCCATGAAGCGTTCGATTGCCCGAAGAATTCAGTATGGCTCAGAATTATTGACCACCATTTTAGGATGGTTAAGTACAAAAATGACAAATTTTGCGGGCCGATTGGTAAATTATTTCTGATCCGCGGAGAAACGTGGGTATTGTGGGAGCGAGTCATGATCTGTCTTGGACCCTTGAAATTCTCGACCCATTGTGTCCCCTGGATGAGGCATGGACGAGCTGGCCAATTGGACTGCCAAAACCTACAAGTTCTCCTTTCACAACGATTCCAGCGGAGCTGTTGGGGCCACAATTCACAATCTGAACGATTGCCGCGATTCGGTTTTGCTGAGGTGTTTCTGTTTTGCTCAGTTGTAGTTTTAAACATGCACTGAACAGACTTAACATGGTTGTGTCAGGTTCGCATCTTGGTAGAGGAGGATCCAGATGGTAACTCGATATTGAGATCGTTCAGGAAAGGGTTCAAAGGGTTGCTGGGTGCCATCTCATGGTGATTCGAAGCTCTGAAAAGCAGAAACTTCTTTAACAAGGACTGTTAAATGCAGATTTATTTGACTTGATTTCACGACATCTCGAAAATAAATGCAAGAGTACTTGGTGGTTCTGAAGTCTCCTGGCCTCCCTGATGAACTGTGTACAATATTTACTCATTCGCACAGATTCACATCACATGAGTGGTCAGACCCTTTCATCCGAAAGGGGCTTTCTTAAGCATGCTAGAGAGCTTACGACTCCTTCCAAGCACATGGTTTGACAGCCGCCTGGTGGACGGTTTTTGTGATAGCCTAAGGTATGGCAGAGTTGGAGGAGTGGAAGCTTGGAGACGGCATTCCGACCGTGGGCAAGGCTGGGGAGCGACATCGGCAAAAGCTGGTGGCTTTGAAGAAGTCCATCAACGCATCGAAGCCTTATCAGGTGCGTCTGGGTGTAGCTGCTGCGAAAGCCATGGGGGTCATGATTTTGAAGGGTGGGGTTGCAATGCTACAATAATTGCTCGTGCAATCAAGAACTCGCAGAACTAGAGTAGTTGGTCGTACTAGTACTGTAATTCTTCATCCAGAACAAATCCATGCAAGTCCGTGCTGCAGGAGTTTACCGTCATTCGTGACCAGACGAAGACGATTAACATGAGATCACCAGTGATCAAGTGTAGAGCCTTGGCTGCAAGGTTGGCTCAACGATGTCCTTTTCCCACTGGTTGCTTGATTCATAGAGGGTAGTCTCCTTCAAAACCAATGAACCAATATCTAACTCATATGTACATGATTCAATGATACAAAGATACACATGTGTACTAACACATACAAACATATATAGATTTATATAAACATATACAAGACATGAGCATTATGGATGACCGGTTTGCCCGACCAGCCACTTGTTCAGAGGCTCCGGCCAATGATCTACCAAGGTTTGGCCCTGGCTGAATGGAATGGAGCCCTGAAGTCACCTGGCAAGTGTTTAAAAAAGGGACCCGGGAGTCCGGGAGATCCCAGTTGGAGTATCTCCAGGAAGATTTTCATGGAGACAGCACTGTCCCTTTGCGCAACATGCCGTTTTCAGGATCATGGAGATCCAGCGGCGTTTGACGGAAGGGAACACCTTCACTGTACACCGTGGTTATGATCGAAGTCCAGGTGGAGCGACAAGTCTTGGATGCGAGCTGTGAAAAGGGAAAAATACTGTAATCCCAACCCATTTCAAAGCAAATGTGCCCATATCATGTTTTTGTTTTTCACTATTATTCCTATAATATACAACAATAATTATCACTACTCTTATGATTATTTTGTTTGAAATCAGAAAAAAAGCTAAAAATAACACATATATATATATATATAGGGGGTGCCCGTGGAGCCATTCGGCCAAATACCTCAAATGCCACGGACAACACCACCCAAGCGCATATCGGGGCAGAAAGCACAATGCTGGGCTGGTGAAATCCTTCTGGCACCAGCACCATCACATTGTTTGCCAGAATTTGTCGACATCGAACATGAGTTTTAAGGTCCCAGTCCTGTCATCATTTTTTCGTATCAGCCCGTCAGGCATGTTTCAACAAAGTTGTCATATTCACCATCCACCCTGTCATGTTCGCCGTCAGGCATGGCCACTGTCAGGGCTGGCTGTTTGGAGCATGCCTTGCTAGCGGCTGGAGTTCAGTACCATGTCTTTGAGATGGTGAGCTTTATGATGTGATAGACATTGATCGACATATCTGAAAAAAGGATGTTGGATTATCCTGTTACTGTATATTTTGTTATATTGCCTAATGGTTTGAAGAAAACATATAGTCATAATTAGTAGTTAATTAGTAATATAGTCAATACATAACATAAATCATTAATGACTAGGATATCTTAGGATACTTGACTACTGATGTTTGCTTCACCATTTCCGGATGTCGTTGTTCAATTCAGCCTCCGCCAAGGCTGGGATTCGTGCTGGATGAAGCCGAGGGGACAGCCGCGGCGGCTGTACCGGCTGCGCCTGTGCCGCGCGCAGGGACCGGGGGGCCCGGCGGGCCCGGCGCGGGGGCGAAGCTCAGCCAGCAGCTCGGCAATGATGCCGTTGGATGATGTTGAAATATGTTGAATGTAGGGTTGTTCAATGATGGGACTGATGGGATTTCCTCCAATATGGCAATTCTATGCAACATTTATTGGGAAAATTATGACCATGCGGCCCAAACTTTGGGTGGCATGATGGATTTGGCAGTGTTGCAAGGCAAGTGTCTGGAATTCACAGATTGAGCTATTTGCCAAATGTGGAAGCCATCTTTCTGTGCTTCTTTTGAATCTTGCTTAAAAGTCCTAATGTCACTCTGTTTCAGCAACTCGCCGATCACGAACCTTCCACAATGTCTGCCCAAGTGCATGCAAAGATACTCTAGCTCAAGTGGATGCATTCTACCTTATGCTGACGTATCACATGTTTCAGACAATTCGCCACAACATGTAGGAAGCATGATTGGATCGAATTCAAGCAACATTAGACGGCAGAATGTATTTAAGGCTTTGGAGTGAATAGATTGAGATTCGAGATCATTGAAACTTCCACCAGAAACAGGTTTTCAGAGAACATCTTCCACTTTGATTTTCTGTTCTCAGGCGGGCAGTACCTTCTGAGCCACCGCCTCTCCCGCCCCCGGCAACCGCGCCGTTCCCGCTGCCGCAATCGGCCGCGCCGCATCCGGCCGCACCGGCCGCGGCGCCAGCACGGCCTCCGGCGCCACGGCCGCGGCCGACAAGCGCCAGCACTGGAAGCAGAGTGCGGTGGGGACAGGTCCACCAGGTCCAACAAGTTACTTGGAGCAGGATGCAGATGTTGTGTCAAAATTTGGGAACGCACTCCAGACATGGCAATTTTATGCAATTTTAATGGATGTAATGGGGAAGACGATGATTCCATGGACAGTTTGGGAATATTGGGAGATCCTCAAAACCGTGGAGTTTCTATTGGGACGATAATGATCATCCCATGGAATCCGGGGGTATCCCATTTCAATCATATCCAGATGGATGCAGGAAGTCCGATGGCAAAATCATGATTAATCTCTGCTCCCTATTACTAACCCCCTACCCAAATATTAAACACGGTGATATATTTTTATTATTAGTTTTTCTGTTTGTAGTAGGGTGCCCTTAATAATCAAAACAAAAACCTTAATCAAAAAATATAAAATCGATTTCAAAATTGATTATATAAATCCCTTATTGAAATTCATTTGAAATATTGCCAAACATTGAATTCCGAAGCTTTCCCCAAATAATCAAATAAAAACCTTATCTAAAAAGATATAAGAATCGATTTTAAGGTGCGCTCACCGTAGATGATCAAACCAGTCTACGCAACACTTCACAGCGCACGATTTGGAGTAAGCGAAAGAAGGTCAAACTGCAACATGAGAGCCATGCTTAGCAGAATGTCTTGAGAGGCAACTGACTTGCGTAAGCTGTGTCATGTGAGTCATGCGTCGCAGAATTTCTTGAGAGTGAGTCGTGCATAGCAGAATTTCTTGAGAGGCAACTGACTTGCGTAAGCTGTGTCATGTGAGTCATGCGTAGCAGAAATTCTTGAGAAGCAAGTAACTTGCATAAGCTGTGCCATGTGAGTCATGCATAGCAGACTTTCTTGAGAGGCAACTGACTTGCGNGTCATGCGTAGCAGAAATTCTTGAGAAGCAAGTAACTTGCATAAGCTGTGCCATGTGAGTCATGCATAGCAGACTTTCTTGAGAGGCAACTGACTTGCGTAAGCTGTGTCATATGAGTCATGCATAGCAGACTTTCTTGAGAGGCAACTGACTTGCGTAAGCTGTGTCATATGAGTCATGCGTAGCGGAATTTCTTGAGAGGCAACTGACTTGCNAGTCATGCATAGCAGACTTTCTTGAGAGGCAACTGACTTGCGTAAGCTGTGTCATATGAGTCATGCGTAGCGGAATTTCTTGAGAGGCAACTGACTTGCATAAGCTGTGTCATGGGTCATGCGTAGCAGAAATTCTTGAGAAGCAAGTAACTTGCATAAGCTGTGCCATGTGAGTCATGCATAGCAGACTTTCTTGAGAGGCAACTGACTTGCGTAAGCTGTGTCATATGAGTCATGCGTAGCGGAATTTCTTGAGAGGCAACTGACTTGCGTAAGCTGCGTCTTGTGAGTCATGCGTAGCAGAATTTCTTGAGGAGCAATTGACTTCAATTGTTTTGTGGACACAATTGGATACAAACCTTTGATCTTGCATCTCGTGATCTTTCTCTCGAGCTCCAGTCACTGAAGCAGCGGCCCGCCCACATTTCATGTTTCCCAGCCCTTGGTTTAGAGGAAATATTTCAAAAAGATGGAAGATCCATCCGCGTTTGCTTGCAGATCGCCCAGCTATCCATTGATTTTGGCTGTATGTTGAATTCCTCCTGCGTACCTCCGTCCTGTTGAATCCTTCTTTTGAAGAGGTGTGAGACAATTGCTTAAATCCCTTATTAGAACTCATTTAAAATATTGTCAAAAATTGGATTTCGAAGCTTCGCCTTAATAATCAAATAAAAACCTTAATGCAAACAATTAAAAAAGCGATGTCAAAATTGATTAAGCCCCCTATCAAAATCCACTTGAAATATTGCCAAAAATTGGATTTCGAAGCCTCCCCTTAATAATCAAATAAACAACTTAATAAACATATAAATTGTGACAGGGCCCGAAATAACTTGCGGGTCTCATTTTATTTCTTTTACTAGGGGGTAGAAACCACTATTTCACCATTCTGTTCTCCTATTGATTCTCAATTCACGCGATTAAGAACGCAATTGCACGCAACGAAAAAAGCCGAAACTGCCAATCCACTCCTATTTTCATTAATTGGGGGAATTTTAGTAATAGGGAACGGATATTAAGGGGAGGGTTGAGACCTCAATATACTGGTTAGACTGTGAAAGATAGTTGCTACAGTACAGATGGATGGAAACTGGTGGTTCCTTTTGGAGACTGCACGATGCTCTCGCTACTCATTGAGACACGACTCGATTATTGGGGTATGGACGATAGACCAAACAATCCCTTGTGGCCCTTGTGGGTAGATTCCAGATTTTGACAGATTGCCCTGGCCTTACCAAAACATAAGGCCTCTCCAGCTGAACCTGATCCCGCAGCCGGAAGTAAAGCAGGTGCTGAGATCGTTAAGGGGTTGACCTCCACCTACTCAGATGGGTTGGTTGAAAGGTGGAACTAGGCTGGCTGAGATGGTTTTTCTTCATAATGCAATTTTGTACATCTTGATACTTTGTTCATCTTCCAACTACTCCACAAATCTGTGCCATTGAACAAATTTGAGCAAAGAGATTCTACACACCGTTGAATTCGTGCCTTGGCCTCTGTATTTTGCGCCTTGTAGATGGGTGAATGGAAACCATACTTGGACCACTCTAGCTTTCGCAGTATTAGAGTTGAGAGTAAACATACAATACAGATACAGTTCATTTCTGTTCATTTATGTTCATGTGCAAACGCGTTAGAGTTGTTTGACATCCCAAGAGATGGTCCAGGGTCCAGCACCTTGATGGCGCATCTCACACGTGCACACGAGTTGGATCATTTTGGATGCATTGTGATATCAGGTGAATCAGATCTTCATTCACTTGTCTGGTGCAATTCTCACGACACTCCAAATGGTGCTGGTAGGGACAAGGATTATGAACTCGGCCATTGAAACAGTAGAGCTGCTCGCAACACTCCCCGGATGCCCTGCTGTATCTCTGCCAGGTTTGCAGGGATTCCTCCCAATGACCGGCCAGATCCGGCTACTTCATGGCGAAGAATGGATCCCTGCCCATTTCGTGTCTTGTTTGCGGTCAACGAGGGCAAATACTGCGATTCGAAGTGCTGGTTCAGCCTTGAAGGGTAAAAAACAATGCACCCAATGAAGCCTGGAAGGTTAAAATCGATGCACCCAACGCATCCTCAGAAATCTTCTGTTCATATGCTTCTCCCAGGAGCCATTCCAACTAGTCACCCTAGGCATCTTTCAAGGTATGATGACAAGACCATTCCACCCTGACGTTGTGCACCTCAGGTCGGTTTGAGCCTAGGCGGCCTTGCCGCGGCAGTGGCTGGAGCTGTTTGTGTGGAGTATGCTGACCGAGCCTCAGGGGCCATGACCCAACAGGTGATTCTGCCGGAGCAGATTCCCAGACTCATTCAGAGTGGCTGAAGTGCTGAAGCTGCCACCGTTTGTGGCCTGTTAAAAAAAACAAAAACGACTGTTCCAGGTGGGCGACACCTGTCGAACGATCTTTCCAGCATCTGTTTTCAAGCTGCCTGACCTAGCCTTTAAAAGGAGTGGGATGGCAAATATCTCAGAGCCACGCAGGTGGAGTTGGCACTGACTGAAGACTTGCCATGTGTCCTTTACATCCTTCAGCTTGCAAGCCCACTAGCACTGGATTCTGATGCGTTCAGTCTCCAACCTGCTTGTGTTCTGCAGTTTCAAGTGAGGTTTTAACAGTCCGGCAGCTCCTTCCCTGCCAACATCAATAGTGGACTCGTGGACTTCCCAAAAATGCCAGCAGTGCACTGTACCTTAATGACTATCTCTCTTTGGCAGAGAAGTGAGAGAAGCGGAGGAGTTATTCCTGAGCGGGCTCTGAGGGCTCAAGCTTAGGGCCTTGACATATTTGTCAGTGAGGCTTCCAGGATAACTCAAAAAGGGGATTAGCCACCACTGAAGCAACTCAGCCTGTTTGCGGAAAATATGCTGCTGGGAAAGGAAGAGGCAAGCACAAAAGCAAGAGTTAAGGAAGGACACCGAGGTAGCTATTGGCTAAGTTTATCCTGCCAGATACGACGTGATAAAAATCGAGCGAAGCAGCCAATCCACAAAAATGCAAAGTGGCAAGGATGGTCCATTCCCTTTCGAATGAGGGAGGAAGTCCCACTGATTCAACTGCAACTGAGCCGTGCATTTTGAACATTTTCTCTTGACCTTTCCCAACATGTGTACTGTTACTATGTGCACGCAAAAGCATCCAGAGCAAAAGGTGAAAACTCCAAACTTTTGACAAATGTTGAGCCCATAAACTTTAGTGAGTCTCAATTCAAACCCTGTGATTCCAAGCTAAATTGATCGAACTGAGCCTTGACCATGGCCAAGATAGCGTTTCTGATCCTTGCTTTTGGACATGAGTCACTTAGTCTTCTTGATATTGCCTTTCTTAGATGCTGTAGGAAGGAGGGAAGCATGATTCAGCATGATATTGCATTGAAAGTGGCAAGGATGATTCGTTGCATACCATTCCCTTTCGAATGAGGGAGGAAGTCCCACTGATTCAACTGCAGCTGAGCCGTGCATTTTGAACATTTTCTCTTGACCTTTCCCAACATGTGTACTATGTGCACGCAAAAGCATCCAAAGCAAAAGGTGGAAACTCCAAACTTTTGACACATGTTGAGCCCATAAACCTTGGTGGGGTCTCAATTCCATGGTGGCTGTGGACTTTGGAATTGGCTGGGATGTGAATTGACCATTGGTTCACATGAGGCATTCAGACCCTGTGATTCCAAGCTAAATTTATCGAACTGAGCCTTGACCATGGCCAAGATAGCGTTTCTGATCCTTGCTTGTGGACATGAGTCACTTAGTCTTCTTGATGTTGCCTTTCTTAGATGCTGTAGGAAGGAGGGAAGCATGATTCAGCATGATATTGCATTGAAAGTGGCAAGGATGGTTTGTTGCATACCATTCCCTTTCGAATGAGGGAGGAAGTCCCACTGATTCAACTGCAACTGAGCCGTGCATTTTGAACATTTTCTCTTGACCTTTCCCAACA
>BGPT01003413.1:8706-26206 GCA_003297045.1 Symbiodinium sp. clade C Y103 | reverse complement strand
GATAGCATTGGAACATGTTGTTAACATGCTGCAGATATGGCAACGCAACCAGGCATCGCAGTCGCTGGACAAGATGGATCCCAGACAAGACACAATGCTCTGCGCAATTTGGCAACTCGGAGGACAACTCGCACAACATTCCCAGACACCAGACCTGAGAATCGGAAGGTAGTGGCAATGAGAGGCCATGCAGACATGCACACAAGGAAAAGTATCGAAAATCCAACAAAAGGAGATGAGGGAGAGTGTGTGGCAGGTTGTTCCAAGGATTCGGCACTCCTAATTGTTCATCCGAAATTTACAGGGTGTTTGACCCATGTGTTTTAGGTGTCGATCTTAAAGACAATCCCCAACCAAGGTTTGTTCAACGAAAAGGCTTGCTGGGCACCACCTTGGAAGGAAGTAGACATAAGTAGACTTGGACGTTGGCCAAAGGATACAAAGATACATAAAGATCCATAAAAATACAAACAGATAAGATACATCAAGATACATCAAGATACATCAAGATACATCAAGATACATCAAGATACATCAAAATGCATGAAGATACATGAAGATACATAAAGATATTATACATGGTTGATACACGCATGGGTTTTTGCAGTGGGACTGAGTATCATGAAATATCACGAAGGAAGCTCTAATTTCATAATTGAAGGTTGGGTTGCTACCCAGTATTGGGCTTGAGTTTCTCGTATTTCCACTCTATATTTCAGAAGAGACGTTTGGCCATGTGCTTCATTGATTCCCATCAATTGCGTAGTGGTGGTCGGTATCCTGCTCCAGTAATAAGCTTGTGTCAAATGGGAAGGAAAGGCCACCAAAGACCTTGGGCATATAAGGATATATATAAGGCATACTCAATCCATCTCAGTCTTTTGTGGTGTTAATATGCTGAAGTAATGTCATGTCATGCCATGACCCAATTCCAAGCAATTCCAAGCACCACGAAGCACCTCATTGTTATGCCATCGTTATGCCATGCCATGACATGACCTTATGACATGACGATGCGCCAGACCAATCAATTCGTGCAGAGCCGGGAAGATCAGACAGATCTGATTTGTGGCTTGGCATGGAGCATGGTTTGGCATGGCACACAGACCGACTCGTCAGCAGTTTGGTCATGTTTGATCCCTTTCGTCCATTTGTTCCTTTGAGTTCTTTACCTGTAGTGAAAAATCATGTCTGAATTATTTTCAAACTTTATGGATGGTTTCACTGCAATGTTGGAATTATACCAGCTCCTCCCACCATGAGACCGTTTCCTGTAGCCTGTTCCTACATTGGTCATTAGATGAAGGGCCGATTTTATCATCAAGACAGGTGAGGTGTAGTTGTATCAAAATCCGAAAGCAAGCAACCGTGAGCAGGCCTAGATCCAACAATTTCTCGCAGTATCTTCTGGTGTACCAGGGTACCGTCATGCCTTTGTCTTCATTTAAGTCCCATAAAAATCAATCCAACAGAAGGCTCTTTGGAATTCTTTGGACCCTTTTTGTTTGAATATATACGTAGTTATACAGTTGAAAGTTTCAACTTGACAGTTTCAACCTCCCAACAATCTGTAGAATGTTAGCCTTGCTGTTTCCCATCTTGCAGCCAGGCAGAGCTTGTCCTTCCGGGCATTTCTCCCAAGAACTCCAAGATGGGACACTTGAAGCAAATGAGGAGTAAAGAATACGGGATGTTCAAAGGTTCAGACTGAGGAATCCCACTTTCATCAGTCGGTGGGTCGTGGGCAGAGTTTGGTCATGGGTGCCACCACGTTTCGACCTCTTGGAAAAACGCACGATGTCGGCACATCCCACCTAATCATAGCAGCTAATCATACCTACCGAGTCTGCGGAGTCCGATTTTCAACTAGGCAGTGAGCCTGCCGGTGACGCAATGCTTGAGACCTTGAAAACCAATGAGATGATGAGTGACGACTGCTGTACTCAGCACGTGCACACTCTCGTGCACACTTTGGCACCCTGGGAATTTGCATGTTCCATGGTTCTGTAACATGTTGGTACATGTCGTGTTTCATGTTATATGTTACAAATGTTACTTGTACATATGTTACTTATGTTCTGTTCTTACATGGTGAGTGTGTGTGTGTGTGTGTTAGTTACATTTGTTTTTTAGTGGTGTTCCGAGTCCTGGTTCCCGGATGTACCCAGGATGGGCTCCGGGACGACGCATCGCTGCGTCGCCTGCCCAGTTGGTACATCTCAGGCCGCCCGCTGAGACCCGCCACGGGACCCGGGAAATAACACGGCCGTGCCACGGGAGAAAAAACATTGCCATTGTTCCGAGTTGTTCGCCATATGGATTCCTATGATTCCGCAACCGAAGCCATGTCATGTCGTGTCAGTGTCGATGTCATGTGTTTCTTGAAGTCGGCCTGTCGGACCAGATTCGGCCAGGCATCCGGAGCTTCACTCGCCTGTGATCCATGCTCCAAAGGCCACGGCCGGCCACAGCAGTTTCTCTGGTGTGGCTTTCAAACCCGGTTTTCGAAACGATTCTGAACAACGAATAGTGCAACAAATCTACTATCTACGATTCTCTACGATCCATTTACAAGGCTTGAAGATGCACGTTTTCAGCCGTTTCATCCATTCTTGCGCAATTCCATCGGTTTCCAGCAGCTACACCTTGCTCCTTCATGGGTTTTCCATGACGCACACGCTGGGTTTTTGTAGGTGGGTCAAACACGGGAATCATTTTCCTAAGACTGGAGGACCGTAAGCATAGCGCTCATAGCACTACTTAAAATTGCGCTTGATAGCTCTTAATAGTATTCGTATATAGTTAGTATGGTGGTGCATTTTCTTCTGTGCTTGTTGTGGAAAAGTAGTACTGAATGCGACACCTGTATACAGTGAAATTTGGACCGGGCATGCAACATGGCGCAGGTGAATATCAAGATGAAGAAGCCAAGAGTTCTTGTGGCTTGCTCAATTTGAGTCCACCTCAGTTTGAAGTTTCCCAAGGAAGGGGCCCAAACGCCGGTTTGAATATCGAGATTCAAAAGAGGCTTCCTTCTGACAAGACGTAGAAGAGTTGCTGCGACAGGGTTCCAAGAACCAACAACCAAGAACAGCCAAAGTCTCACAAGGAGCTACGCGAAGAGTGCATGAAGCGGTTGTTGGTCATCACGGGTTTGCTGAGGTATGTGCCCAACCAAATTTCTCAGCTCACAAGAGCGCACGACCAACAATACAATTGCAATATAAGACGATACGCACCCCAAGAAAATGGCTCCAGAAACCTCATTTCAAAGACCACAGGGTTCAATGGGCGCAAGATGTGCTGATCAGCTGGCGAATCAAAACCAGTGCCAGCCCTACAGAGATTCAGCTTGCGCGTTGGATTTGCCAATGCGTTTTTTGTTGAAACCGACAGGCAAACGTTGTGAGAAGGGGCTTTACCAAAGCCAAGAAGGTCAAAGCCAGTGCCTTCAATGTCCTCCTGGCACCACAACGCTGGGCTTTGGTTCCAACGACCTTTCAGATTCTTAGCACCGTTGGTTGGATTTGTCGTTGGTTGGGTGGATATCTAAATTTCAACTTCAGGAAAATGTGATGCAGATGGCATGGCCATGCACGATCCATTGCAATCATTAGAACGACCGTATGTGTTTTTCGGTATCTTTAAGTCCTGCTGTCGTAAAATCGCCGTAAATAGATTGTTCTTACAACTATTTATAATTATTGCACTGCAGAGTGGTAACGGACCTGCCATCCTGTCAAGGAGTCAAAGGCTCATTGTGTTTGTGTGTGTGTGTGGGTTTCGTGCAGGCTCATTGTTGCTTTTTTGCGAATGTGTTTGCCTGGAAATGGAACCGAAACCTCATCTATCCCAAGGCCTAGGACCAGAAAATTATTGCCACAGTTTTGTGTCATGTGATGGACAACGCATGAATGCTCGAGAAAGCGTGCAAAAATAGGGAATTTACACTTTACTCTACAAGTGATATTTTTTAAATGCGCTGGACAGAGTTGTCATTCTCCTTTGCAGCCTATTGTGCAGTTTAACGACTCTGATACAACTCTGTCGTCATCCCTTGCCAAGGACTGCGGCTGTAATGAGCTCACGATCAATGTCGCTCCCAATGAAACAGCCTTTCAATGTGTTCCCTGCAGTCCCTTTGCTCAATGGGTGATTCATCGGATCGTCAGGAGAAACTTGAGATAGGTCAGGTAGGTCTGAGAACGATTGATTCTCAAGTTGGATAGAGGTTTGATAGGGCAGGACAGAGAAGTAGATGAAGGCAGGAAGGCAGGAGAGCCAAGAATCCCTCACAATGATGTAGGGAACTAGCAGATATAGCATGGAAAAACCCGTGCGTGACTACACTAAAATAGACTGAAGACTTGAAGCAAACTCCGATAGCGCGGCCTATATTAAACCACAAAACTGTTCCAGCAAGTGGGGGTTCTCACAGCAGTTCATGTGTACATTGACTTGTGGTTGAAGTATCACTTGAGACTCTTGAGACGTACCTTTCACATCCTCTGGCCATTTTATCGTACGTTCCATTGCATCATCCAGTAGAGTGCGATTGTAGCGGCATGGCCCGTTCATTTGGTGCTGGATACTGTATATAAATAACTTAAATCACTGATTCTTTTTGGCTTGTCTGTCAGCGCTTTGTTCCCTAGGTGAAGGCCTTTACTGTCCATTCTCGTCGACCATCCAGCGTCTCAAAGATGGGCCAGCACTTGCAAATGATCAATCGAAGGAGAATTTACACAGGTTATGGCTGGAGTTGTAGTAACTTGTGCGTTCTAGTCAGCACCAAAAGCAATACCACAGAAAATAGAGATTTGTCATGAGCTCCAAGCATCAACTTGTTGCAAAGAGTCTTCGGTCTGAAGAAAGATGTACAAGCTTTCCTTGACGTTAACCAAAAATGACCCCCTATTGCACATGTTTTTTTTCAGCATTGGCAAGACCTTTTTCGATGGTGGCATGTCCTGGAGATTCTCCACGTAGTTTTTGTTCATTGCGAGGGTAGCTGTGAAATGCTATCGTAGATGTTGGAGACTCCGTAGTAAACCCTACCTTGACATTGATGATGGATGGTTTCAAACGCAAATGCATGCATTCTGCTATGTTTGAACAGGCCCTTTGGTGCCTGCGGTTTGACGATGTTTGACAACTGGTTCAGGGTTTTGATGGGTTTTGTGGAGTCCTTTATGATCCCTAATATTCTACCATCTCTACCGTCCTCGTGAAGAAGTTTTTTTCTAGCAGAATGTTTAGAAAAAGAGTGCATGGGGCTCGAGTAGAAAAGAAGCTTTGGCTGCTACTCGAGTAGCAAAAGTAAGCTTCCCGGTGCGTTACCGATACAATCACCCCACACCAGCTGCCGCAAGGACTTTTTGCCAGTGGTTAAGGAGGGCTATTACGCTTCACAGGAAAGCCCTACTAGTGTGCAACTTGGAACAACTTAAGGAACAACTTAAGGAACAACTTAAGGAACAACTTGGCCGTTCGTCGCCACATTTTTTGTCAGCCACTGAGCAGATGTCTTAAAATTGACAGGGAGAGCTGGGAGCAACGCGGAACGAGCATCCCGCTTCACCTTCCCAAGAAACCAATTTGACTTGACCACTGCTGTGCAGTACGGATGAGAGAATTGTATCGAATTGTCATGTGATGATTCCGGGGCAAGCGGGATAGCTATGACTCCTGTGACTACCTGCAAGTAGCATTTGAGTTTCGAAAAAAGAAAAAACAAGACTGAGATCCTTGTGTTCACAAGGTGGTCACAGGTCATCACAGTTCGAGGTACGCGTGCAAGCCTGCACACATGTGTTCCTTGGCAAATCCAGGTGGGGGCGCGGAACCTTCATGGACAGTTCACGATAGCTCTAGCTTGTAATGTTAGCAGGTACGCTTTATAGTACAGACAGCAGAAACAAATCGTTTGGATTGGTTTGGCAGCTCCAAAGACAATGTGTTGCTTTGCTGGCTATTCCCCGCCATGTGACACTTGGGATAAATTTGGGATAATTGACGAATGTTGGATGCCATCAAAGATAATCAAAGATCATCAAAGCAATTGTGGTTTGTCCAGCTTTGCTGTCAGCTGTTTGAATTGGATTGAATCAGATTGAGTCCAGTCTTACCTACACCCAAGTGCAACCCAACTGCAACTCCCACCGTGGTAGAGTGAGATGAGCAAGACTCCGTAAGACTTTAAAGGAACACAAAGGAACCAAAACGCACGAAATGGATCGAAATGGGAATTGAGAATTGCTACGAGGCCGACCTGGGAATCGGAGATCGTAACAGATCGGAACCGCCATCCATTCCAAGGCCTTCGAGGTCGACCTGGTGAGTGCGGAGGCGACCTAGTCCACCTGCTCTCTGTACGTCCATCTTCCATTGCTAAACATGTTGGGCCAAGACGGGGCCGGCAGATTTTCAAAAATCATTCAACTGTGAAATTATTTGTCCACAGGAGATGAAATTGGAAATAGGCATTTCTGTTCACATCATTTTGGTTTGGGCCAGCCAATGATTTGATGGCAGTGTACTGAACATGCCAATGAGCTAGTCTTGGTAAAACACGTTGAACGGCACATTTGCACGAGATTTGCACAAGATTTGCCCACATTGATTCTACATCCTGTCTCTGTTATACTATACTTATGTCTATACCGTCTCTGAGTGTTTCCAGCATTCTCATGCAAAGACATCAACGGGTAGGGACGTCGCAACATTTCTTTTTAAGCCGCAGACTGTTGAATCAGTAGAATAAAGTCAACAAAAAAGTCGAAGTTTTGTTGAGTGTTTTTCTTAAATCTGTGTCACGATTTGAGTCCTGATATCCCATGAGTCAACGTGTTTATTGGGCAGGTGGGTTGCAGGGAGTTCCCTGTGCGATTTGCCCAGATGGACAGATGCTCGGCAGACATTTGCGCCCGTTTTCGCCAGGAATCTCACTCTGATGGAGTGAGGACAAGGAGTTCGGGGCAGTACTACACCCTGCTCCGTCCAGGTTGCTTTTGCTCTTACAGAAAGAAAGTTATCCTTGCACTGGTTTGATCGATGTTGGTCCAGGTCTGCCGAGTAAAAACACCTCACAACACCAATGTGTTGCAGGCTGTTGCAGGCTTATTCTGGGAGTAATGTGACACAAGGGTTTTATGGTGACCAGAAGAGTTCAAGGGACGAGGGCAACAGCAGAGTCAAGAGAATCTGCAATGGCTTCGGAATGGTTCAGAACACCTTCATTGTTTTGAGAGCCGTTTCCAGCTTCTCCCGATGGTACATACGGTACATACTGGCCAAAAGATTGTACCATAGACAGGCACCTGAGTGCAATTCGTCATGGACTGGCGTGAATCATTTGTTCTTTGTATTTGTTCTGTCTGTTTGAGTGCAGCTTTGGCAAAGATTTGATGTGTACATTGCACGCGTGTATTGGTATCTGGTATCTAGTGCAACAGCTGCGCATGTGCTATCTTGCTCTCATAGCTTTGCAATTTCTCAGAATCAGACCCTCCTTACGTGTAACGGCGTGTGAAACTGCGCCGAAAGAGTGCGCAATGGGTTGCAACTGTGTCTTGAGACACGGTGAAAAGTTGTGAACATTGAATAGAAATCTTCAAAAAAGTTCCTGAGAAGCCGACCAAAGTACAGACAGAGTTTCGGAATTCCAAGGACTTGGTCCGAAGATCAGTGTGTGGATTGTGGGCTTGCAGGGTCGCCCGTGGCATGGTTGTTTGGTATCTCTGATGCAGAAGAATCTAAGATGTTCCACTGTGGAAAGAAATTATGAGAGTCAAGAAGAAGGATTCGCGACAGCTGGATCGCTTTATTTGCGTCGTTTTGTGGTTTTGGCAGCCCATATCGTGTCCTTGTTGATGTCATTATTGCATGATCGAAATGAAGATTTCCAACTTGCTTCATGATTCTTATTTTGAAAATTGGAAATTGCACCAGCACTCAACTTCTAGTTTCAGCCTGAAATAGCGTGTACATGTCAAGTCTCCTTGTGCTGATGAGACCTGACGCTTTCATGCGTTCATTCCATTTCATGTCATGTTCATTTCGTTTCATTTCATTTTCATTTCGTTTCATTTCGTTTCATTCCTTCCAGCCTTCATTCATTCGTTTTAAACATGTATTCATTCATTCACGCTGCCGCATTCATGTTTTCATTCCTTCAACTTTCACTCGTTCATTCAGTTCATTCAGCTCATTCAGTTCATTCAGTTCATTCCTTTATTCACTAATTCAGACATGTTTTGTTTCATGTGCGCATACATGTGTTTGTTCCTTCCAACCTTCATTCGATCGTTCATCTATCATGTCATTCTTTCATTCAGTTCATGTAGTTTGTTTATTTCATTCCATGTCATTCCTCCCAGGCTTCATTAATCTATTCATTCATCCTTCCGTTCATTCGTGCGTTCGTTCATTCATTCAGAAATTGTTTCTTCCTTTCTTCCTATCATTGCTTCTAACCGTTCATTCATCCATTTATTACTTCATTCATCGTTTTTTCTGTAGCTTCTGATGTTGTTCGAAACTTCTGCCGGCCTCGATTGCGGCTGGGCACTGACCTGTAGCTCCGTTCTTCAATTTTAAGTTTGTATTGAGATATGTTGAGCTTGGAACAGCCACAGTTTGAATCTTCCTTTTGACTGGCTTTCTATCGGATAGCCCACAGCCGAGGCATTTTGATTGGATTGGCTGGCTTGGTCGCTCTCTACTATGTCAGCAATACACAGGTGAGGGCTGAACAGTCAAGGGATGGTTGTGGGCAAGGGCACAAGTGCCCAAGATACTCGTAAAGGATGCAGTTTTTCAGCGCTGACGTAGTGTCTCGCATCTCGTTTGGCATCGATTCTGGATGCAACAGTTTTTGTTTGCAACACGGAGCTGTTCATTGTACATGTTTTTGTTATGATGATGCTGTCTGTTTTTTTTGCAAAACTTGTTTGGCAACTAGTGTTGTTTCCATACAATTACACAGGCCATAAGGTTGGATCTGCAGCACAAAGCTATGCAAATCCTGGGCAACTTGAAATTTGCGCTTTTGAAAAAGACATTTTGCTACGGCGGCGTTTTAGTTCGGTATGCTTTCGGTATGCTTCGGTGTGTCATAGTCCTGTGAGGTCACCCCGCAAGCTTCACCGATCAAGGCGCATCTGGAAATTTTGATGTTTTGGATGTTTTGGGGTTCGACGGTTCACATTGGCAGACACATGCATGTTTGGAGCCATTTCAGATGTGAAAGTGGATGAAAGTGGACAACCTGAGAACCATGTTTCTGTGATGAGATATTTGGATATATTTGGTGGAAATGTGTATTCGACTTGGTCTTCAACAAGAAACCACACAAGTGTTACAAAGTGACTAAGTACTATATGTTGCAAAGATTTCCAATCGAACGACACATTTGCAACCCGGCTGAACCTTGATCCCCACGGCGGAACTCAGCTTAGAACACAAAACGAGACACGGCACAAGATTTCCCAGAAAACAACAAACAAAAAGAGAAATGCAAGATGCAGAGACATTTGCCGACGCACACCAAATCAAACCCGAATGGAACTCGGCAGCATTCAAAGAAGGGAAATCAATATCCTTGTTATCCTTGGGTGTCCTGGTCAATTAACCCACTGTTCGCCAGAGCAGAACGCAATGAAAGCTTTAAGCAGACCTACCAGCATCAACTAGCAAGGAGCGGAAATCACAACATGAGAGATAGGGACAGATCCAACAACACTCTTACCATCCCTCACCTCAATGCCTCGATTGAGGAGCCAACCCACAAATTACAACTCAGAAATCACGCAAAAGCCTAGCGCAGCATTTTCGCGCAAGGTTTATTTAAAGTCGTTTCTACTCCAGAGCTCAGCATGGTTGAGCAGAAGAATTGGTGTGCCACACTCCAGTTGACGTGCCAAGCAAGACTCCGCATTACCACTATAGTATACAGAGCAAAAAGATGCAAAAAGGATTCCATTTTCGAAAGTCTTGGGAACCGAGCATTTCTAAAGCAAACCACAAAATTCTCACAACCCGATTTGGTCGCCATGCCAGCATCGAAACCTATTTAGTGCCACCACCAACTGTGTTCGTTCAGCATGTAGGACACGCGCGATGGTTTGTAGCATCGAGACAGTTCTGAAAATCACAGTGCGACTTGATCCACCTCAAAAAAATGACGGGGTTCAAGCGGGTTCAAATGTCTTCAAACGAAGACTAGATAAACATAGATAAAGCCCATAAAGCATAAAATATGATAAAGCAAAGGCTTGGAGTTGCCCAAGGTGCTGCGCCACGCTGCCTTGATGCACGCCTTACGGACACACTGAAATACACTATACACTGAGCTGTGCCAAAAGGGCTGGTTTGAAAAAGCGTCGTCAATTTGACTACGCTTTTGAAATACGTGCGGCAAAAGTAAGAGACGCAACTGAAGTTCATTATTTATATGATTTTCCTAGACGCTTCAGAAGTGCATGCAATTCCGGAAGCACCTCACAAAGCGAAAAGACACGGCCCATCACGGCCCCCAGTTTTCTGCTCCTAAACCTTGGTAGGCACAACTGACAGACCCTTCTGAATTGGTTGACACTTGGTTAGACACAACCAAAGTGTACACTTTGCTCAAATGTTTGACAAACGTTTTAGACACAATAGAAGTGCCGGACAACCATGTTGGACACAACAGGAGTGTCTCACAACTTATTGTTTCGAGATACCTATTTTGGATTAGACCTACAGAAGGGCAGACAAGTCAGATTCACTTAAATTCATCGGAGTAGATTGGGTTGGATCAAACCAAAATCAAAAGAGAGCAGAGCAGAGGTTGCTGTCAATATCGAAGTCGAGTTCTGATGAAAAATATGGAAACAGGATGAAACAGGAACGACATTGACCGACATTGTACGTTGTGGGGTTTGACAGACGTTGTAAGGTGCTCACCATGGCCTTGGCTTTGACCGTCAATGTGATGCAGACCGTTTCTCTCATGGGGATGATGACCGTGCTCTGGCTGCAGAGACTTGTGACAAAGCTAATGACTGGGAAGTTGCTAGCATGTCTTAGCATCTCTTATCCTGTTTATGGATGCTTATATCATTTCTTATCTTCGATTTTGTGATTATTTCATCTCAATTTTGCCGTGTTAGCAGGGAGAGGAGCTGAACCCCACGTCTCTACATCAGGTACCTCATGGTACTTCAATACGTTTCGTTGCGTCGATATGTTTGGAGTTTCAGGTGTTTGAAACATTTTGAAACCTCAAAACTGTGATGAACACCCCGCCCGCAGATGTTGTCATGTGCCATGCCATGCACCTCTGACGGTCTCCACTGTGAGGCCAAGGTAGCAATATGAGGTTTGGCTTCATTTTTGAGTTGCGTACACAGAAAACCCAAACCCCAAAGAACTCTTTTTCCGTGCGAATCCTTTGTAAGACAAACAATTTAGGATGTGAGAACATGCAAGGGCAACAAATTATCGGTAGCGAGAATCATGGAAATGAGTTCGTTTATATATGTTCACTACTTCGGATAATATGGATAATCAAATCATTCAGTTTGACGATGCACGTTTGGATATGGTGCTTGCGAAGGAGCGCAGAAACACAATGGGTATTTGACGAGTTCGGAAAAGCCAAGCGGTATTCGAACCAACGGCGCACAATAAAACGATAG
Source organism: Symbiodinium sp. clade C Y103 (assembly GCA_003297045.1). Lineage (NCBI taxonomy): Eukaryota > Dinophyceae > Suessiales > Symbiodiniaceae > Cladocopium > Cladocopium sp. clade C. Next base: position 14,525 of record BGPT01003413.1, on the reverse strand, counting down.
GCGGTCACTACGTTCACTGATTTTACATGGTTGTACCTGGTGCGGCATAAGACAACAGAAATCAAGATAGAAAAGCGGACGTTGCCTTTCAGACACTTTCCTACACTTGTTTCACATCGTTTCCCATCGTTTCACGAATCCCTGCGAAATGGACGTATTTTGGAATATGTTGGACCCCTACTTGTGGCTGAGTCCCTCTTCTTGAAATGCTATCCGCCTGGTATCATGTTCTGTTGATGTTCTATTCATGTTCTATTCTGTTGATGTCGATGGTCTTTCTGGATCCTTTTGGATCCGCCTGGGATCCGCCTTGGATCCGACGTTGCAGGGACGTCGGGATGAAAATTCGCCCAAGGTCCCGTGGCCGAGAGAGATGGACGCGACCTCCTCAGGAGTGAAACCAAATCGAAGTGTGGTCTGAATGGTTGCGATCTTCACAAATTTCACAAATCACAGCATAAAGGACAAATCACATCAAATCACATCAAATCACAGCCAGTGCAGTTGCGCAAATTAAGATAAAGATGGTAAAGTATGTTGAGCCAGCATAGGGAAGGTAGTTGGAACTGTAGTTTAGGTGTTGCGACAGCTACTGAATGTTACTGAATATTGTGAAAACATTGAATCCTGACAAACTTTTGGGTTTCTTTGGGTTTGGTTCAAGTTTGTCAGCCTTCATCCAGGCAAAGCCCCCTGAAACAAAAGACAAAATAAGACGGAAAACCCATCGAGAAGTCATCAAAAACCCCTTTGACGAGTTTTCACGAGTTCTTTGCAGGATTGCAATTTATGGTCCTTGACGTGCAAAGTCTTAGTCTGCAGTGCTTCTTCGGTTCTGGTGCAGTGGCACGTTACACCTCCGTGGCTGCAGTGTTCCCAATCATCCTGATGTGGCCCCTCAGCTAGACAATAAAGTTCAATAAAGGCATGTCCAGGCCGCACAGATCATTGCAGGATTTCATGGTCATTTCATATTTCCAGTCTCACTGCCCTGTCAACTTCAGCAAAGAATTTGTCCCTCTGAGAGATGTTCGTGATGATTGTTTCGATCGTGGAAGTGAAATGCAGAAGGCTAATCACCGGTCGCTATGCAAACTTTGCAGTATGTTTGTTGTCAATTTTGCAGTACTACCGCAATGGCAACGAGAAGGTGTTTGCCATCATCTACCTATGACATGAAACTTGTCAGCCACCATTGATACTCGTTGCGAGGTTGCTCACCTGCTCCCTGACCTCCGGTCTTTTTCCCAAGTGTGCGCCTCTTCGCCGTTTTCGGTCCCTTGGCATGGACACATGTGACACATGTGGAGACGTAGCCGTGGCCGTGCTGTGGCCGGTGCATCTGAGGCCATGGACATGGCCTGCCACCTTCAACGCCATGGGATTGCTTCTCCAAGTGCCTTGTCACGAAGCCTTTCTTAAGGAAACCTAAGGAAACCTTCAACGAAAATTAAGATGACGCAATATGATGCATTTTTGAATGTTTCGGATCTATTGGCCCTTGGCTTCTCCTTTGTGTCGCGTTGGGACACATTGCGATACACTGCTTCAAGAAACATTGCATTTCATGGCGTTGGACTGTTCCTATGGAGACATGAAGACTAGACTGGACGGCACGCACTTTGTTGGAAACCTAGCATTGCTGATTGCCTGACTTCTTGGGCGTACCTGGTAGGGTTGTTTTTTCATTGTTCCATGATGTTTGATGAAAACTGGAGGGAAGTTCTATTTTCCGGTTTCCAATTTGCTGAATGTGTTTCTAAGCGAGAGAATTTGAGAGGGTTTCCAAGTTGATACGAGTGCCACAATAAACAGAGGGAGTTCAAAATTGTAGTGACCAACATTGTTGAATAGATTTGAACGCCAGGGGATCTTGTCAAAGTATGTCAAAGTCCAAAATGAGATGGTTTTGTTCCTGGAATCGAAGAATGTCTGAGGTGGCTTTTAGCACGGTCAGTGCTGTGGTCATGCAACCTCTGATTCTTGGCTGCAACAGAAACGATGCACATTTCAAAGTTCACCTTGCTTCGATGAAGCCCGACAAGAGACTTGACAAGTGTCTTGTTTGGAAGCATTTTTCCAGTACGCAGAGTCACAGGAGCCGCCCGGGCCCTGTTCAGAAAGTGATTGCGAAAGTGATCAGCGAGGATAATATAGTTGCAACATGTTGCAACCAGGTTTTTCACAGGGCTTGGTATCTTGTATCCTTCAACCACCAGGGCTTGCCAATCCTGTGATTCTTTGCTTCAACAAGCACAGCTCTAATGTATACTCTGGTGCCATGAGGATGTGCTATAGCCACCCGAACGGCATGAGGAGTTTGTTGAAGCATCTTGGGTGGCAGTTTGCTTAGCACCATCCATGGCAGTTCATTGTTCGCGCTTACAGCAGCTTACCGTAGCTTACCTCAGCGATTTCACGTGACAACAACAACTCATCAGTGATTTTTGGCACAATAGGGGGCATCAATTGTATGAGTTCAACGGAGGATGCTAGCATCGCCAATTTTGCATTCAGGTGAGATTTTCCAGAAAATTGCAAGGTTGTTGGCGCCCTTGAGTTTTGCATGAATGGAACATAGGAGCACATAGCATGCAAAGCCTCAAGTGCAGTGAATCTTTCCCCAATTCATTCGGATGTGGGTTTGGATATGTTTGGAGAATTCTGATTTTGGCTTTGAATTTTGGAGGTTTGATGTTAATGAGAAGGCAGCAGGATGGTTTGCTGGGTGTGATTTGTTCACCGGGTCCTTCATTCCCAAGGTTTCTGTGCACCTTTGAGTGACCATAGCTTCACGGCTCACTATGGTACAACATGGTATACCATCTGTATGCCATGTTTCCGCTTGAAACACAAGGAATTAAACACAAGACACCGGTACTGCGGGAAAGCGAGGACACAGCCAAACCATTCCCAGCCCCTAGGTACCCAAACGTCATGTGTGGCGAAAGTGAGCAGACGAGCATGTTGGTGGTTGGCTTGGTTCCAGTCTCAGTTTCAGCGGCAGAAAGCCGCAGATATAAATGAAAAAGTGTTCGAAGCTGCTCAGTGTGCATTCCCATTTCCTAAATGTCCAAGGGCTGACGGTATTGTGATTTACCTTCCCAAAAGAAATCAATGCGTAGTTTGCATAGTTGCTTTAAGTGCTCAATGTACACTGTGGCTTTGAAGTCCATCTTTGGTCCATGTTGTTCAAGTCCCACTTTTGCATGGCAAGTTCCAGAACGGAATTCTCTCGATTAGTTCCCTCGAGTAGGCAACATTTAGGTCCTGAAGTTGGGTCCTGGTCAGTCCTTCTTGCTGCTATTTAGTGGTGGCTCGCACACTTATATACTGTTTGGTGATCTCATCTATCTCCATCGCAGAAACTTTAAGTTCTTCATCCGGATATGTGGAGATGGCGCAGCCAGCTTGGAAAGGGAAGACATTGTACGATATTTTACAACATTTTACAACATAGTTAGCGACGATTTTCTTTCATCAAGCCATTGCTGTACCAAGCGGTACTAAGCTGTACAACTTAGAACGTAAACGGTACCTATTTCAGGACCTGTAAGAAGCTGCAGCTCCGCAGCTTGGAGTCCGGGACATCAGTAAATCGGGAAACCCCAACTCACATTGAATTACGCACTGATTACGCACTCTGCCGAAGTCATTTCCCCAAACTCACTCCCCCAAATTCATTCCAGTTTTCTCACAACTTACTCCGCCCAACTCACTCCCAACACACTGCATCTAACTCACTCAGCCCAATTCAATTCACTCCAACTCACTCCACCTCCTTTTCTGGTTTGCCTCTGCGTTTTGTTCGTTTTGTTTGCATTGCTTGCTCCCATTGCACGTGCCTTTACAATCCTTTACAACAACCTTACGTCAAACAATGATTGATTCTTCCTATCCTCAGTTCAACTACCTGCTCATGGGTTGCAGAGGGCTATTGTTTCACATCCCCACTACTGAAATACATCCTTTGGCATGTTCCAGCACCAGCACTATGTCCCGCAAAAGTCACCAATTTTGATGCTCAGATTATGGGGTCTGTCTTCGTTTTGGCATTCTATGTCGGCTGCATCTATGCTGCTGCCTGGCAACAAAACTGGTGGAACTGTGCAATGTTTGTGTGTGTGGGTGTGTGCATGAATGTTTCGCCGTTTTGGAATCCCTTCAATCCCTGCAAGGACTTTCACCTGCCTCAAGAATAGTTTGAGTTGGCAGACCGCCTGTTTTTCTTGTCATCTTTGGTCTCTGTTACTGTTGACCTAGTTGCGTATTTTGCAATCGTTACGGTGACTTTGTTTGAAAAACCACAGGGCTAGAGAGGCGTTGAGATGCGGGGAAGATGTTCTTGCTAGACAAGAGTAGCCCAGCAGTACGTCGCTACGAGTTGATTTGTCAACTGATATCATCATATCTAGGCATACCTAGGCTGCCTGTCATCTTGTTTTGTAGCAGGCCTGTCACATGCCTTTGTGGAGCGTGAAAGAGATGACCGCGGCACTCTCCAGTTTCCGGTTCCTGGGTCGGAGATTCTCGCCCTTCAATTCCCAGCTGGTGGGGTAGTGAATTTTTAAGCATTTCAAGAGTCTTCACGAGATTAGGGTTTTCCGGATTCGGTCACCTTTGTGACAGCTATAGATTGGATTGAGGTAACAAACTTCAGGGCTGCAACGTTGCCGGCTGTAGCCTAGCAGTTGAAACGGTTCTCGATTGCTTCCAGGTTTGGTCCTGCACCGTTTCACGCTGCAATGGCCCCGGGGCAGACAGACAAACAGGGTAAAAACCTATGAAAACCTCGTGTATCAACAACCAGACTGCAGATTGCCTGCAATAAGAAGTGTTTTTCTTTGTAGCTGCGGGCTAACGTGAAGCGCAAAATTTTCTTGATCAACTCAATGACATGTTGAAATGAATTTAGCACTGCTCCGGAAATTCTTGGGCAGGTTGGGCTACAATGATTGTGGCCTTGACTCAGCTAGCGTGGACTCACGCGACCGCTGCAAGTGAAGTGAAGTAGCTGCGGGCTGAGATTCTCTAGGAGAGAATTCGTATTCGTAGTATTCGCTTCACTTTCTATCGTGGTTTCCGATGCACCAGACATCTCCACAAGAGGAGTCTGGAAAAAAAAATAGATTGAAGGCCTCACAATGGTTCGGCTCTTCTTTGGTCGTTTTCTGCCGGCTGGTTAACCACGGTGAATTACTGTCACTGCTAAAAGGGACTAGGCGAGAGTAACGTGTACATAGGTAGTCATGTGGACATGTTAAAAAACGTGTGTTTGCCCGCATGGACTGCTTTGCTGCACAACTTTGACCTTCAGTAAGTTAACACTCCGAACGGTACTGACCAGAACGAGGTTTAATTCGCTCACAGGTTATCAGCCGTAGTGCTCTGTACCCCCATCGGGGGAGGAGTGTCTACGTGCTGTTGGTCAATTGGGTCTCGGACGCAAAGGACGAGGTCTACCCTACATCGCAAAGATGCAAGGCAGCAGCGGTGACACTCAGTACACCTTTGATGGCAATATTGCAGCGCCAGCTGAGGGAGCTTCGCAATCCTCACCCGGTACTGCTGACAGTGGGTCGAAGTCAACAATGTCAGGATGGAACATACCTGGACAGAGAAGGACTTCAGCTAGATCGCATGCTAGCACCCCAAGATCAACGAGAAGTGGCGCCCGGAGTGGAACAAGGAATACAAGTGGGAGCCACCGATCACCGAGGAGGCCTACTACACGAGCACCAGATACCCCAAGGGCAATTGAAGACAGGACTGATAGGTCAAGGGGCACTGGTCGTAGTAAACGAAGGACAACAGATACA
>BGPT01003412.1:47535-60062 GCA_003297045.1 Symbiodinium sp. clade C Y103 | reverse complement strand
AAGTTGAAAAGTTCTACAAGCCAGCCGCCAGTGCAAGGTGACACCGTAAACAAGCAGAAGGCAACTGCTTTTCAGTTGTCTATTGTTTCCTGGAATCCATTTTTTTTTTTCAATTTTGTTGAGTAATCTCTTATGGGCCAGCCCAAGTTTTTTTTTAGAGTGGGACGCTGTGGGTCCCCGTGTTTTACGGTGTTTTTAGCTGTTTTTTTAAATGTATTTTTATAGTATATATATATAGAATTATAGTTATCTGTTTTTCTTCACATTAATTAAGAAATAAAACATATAAAAAACTGTACTGTTATATGAATATATATATATATANATATATATAGAATTATAGTTATCTGTTTTTCTTCACATTAATTAAGAAATAAAACATATAAAAAACTGTACTGTTATATGAATATATATATATATATATTATGAATTATAATATACATATATATATATATATTGATTTATTTTTATCGGTTTCTTTATTTTCATTATTTGATACTTGTTTTAAAATTCCATGGTACTTCTATGTTTTTTTTCATGGGATTCCTATGGGATTCCCATGGCATCCCTCTGGGATGTCCATGATCTTTTTAATATTTGTCTGGGATTCCTGTGGGATTTCCATGGGATTTCCATGAGATTCCTATAGGATTTCCATTGGTTTTTCATGAAGTTTCTATGGGGTTCCTGTNTGGGATTTCCATGAGATTCCTATAGGATTTCCATTGGTTTTTCATGAAGTTTCTATGGGGTTCCTGTGGGATTTCAAAGGATTTCAATTGGATTCCTGTAGGATTTCTATGAAATTACTATCAGATTTCAAGAGGATTCCTATGGGAATTAAAAGGGATGTCTATGGTCTTTCCATGGNATTACTATCAGATTTCAAGAGGATTCCTATGGGAATTAAAAGGGATGTCTATGGTCTTTCCATGGTATTTCCATAGGATTCCTATAGGATTTCCATTGGTTTTTTTGAATGAAGTTTCTATGGAATCTCTATGGCATTACTATGGTATTCCTGTGGGATTTCTTTGGGTTTCCTATAGGGTTTCCATGATATTTCTCTTGGATTCCTATTCCATGTCTATGGGATTTCTATATATTTCTATTAGATTCCTATGTGATGTCCATCATACATCATACATCATGCATATATATATATATATATGCATATTAAAAACGTAATTGCATAAATTGATACATTCATCGATACATAGATACGTTTGCACAATTGCTCGAAATATCTTTGCAGATGGATATAACATACATACACACGTACATGTATATATATATACACATTAATTTTCAGATGAACAGAGCAGCTAGAAAGATATATAGATGCATAGCGACATGCATGATTATGGAACGATATGTCAAGACGTATCTGCTTGATACATGTGTGGCAGGCACAATTTTGCCGCCAAACCCATTGCATCAGGATGCGACACGAGAGCACGCCACTAAGCGACGAGCTCGTGTGGAGGCCCCGGATGTTTCTTGTTGGATGGGCTCATTGGCATTACGCGTGGGGTCAATGACGCCCGTACTGACCACTTACTCTTTGGTTATTTAACGTAGCCATGGACAATAACCATCTTTAGTAGGGAAATCACAATGAATCATCTATAAATGGGCCATTTTCCATGGCTATGTTAATTAACCAGAAGGTACCATGTTCAGTTTACGACTCATATGCTTCTATCAACCGGACTAGCCTGCGTCCTTTTGAGGCCCATACCAGCCATATTTTTCATCGATTCACCAAGTAAAATGATGCTTCATGTCCTTCGAACAGGGGACTTTGCGCTGGTGCATCCGTAACGTCTTCAATAACATTAAAACCCTACCAGTCTCTACCTTTCGTATTTTTTCCCTGCATGATTTTGGCCATGAGTTGTTGTCTCAACCCAATGGGAACCACAAGGCCCATTGAAATAACCTGCCACCATTGGCTGGCCTTTGAACCAGGCTTCCAAAAATGAAACCGCAAACATGTTCACTTCCACCAAAAACATTTCCAGAACCCCCAAGATGTATGTGAATTAGGAATCACTTGACATTCAATCAGACCTGTAAAAGTTGTAAACAAATGGCAGCTTGCGTTTAGTATAGCCTTTCCCGACCTGGTCCCTAAGCGTTTCATGATTTATTTTTCATATAATGATATATGTAATAATATAATTTCCCTTCGGTACAAAAAATCTTGGCTCCCTGTGCAGGACTCCGTCTACCATGCTGAGGCCTTGTGGGAGTTAGTTGAACATTTGCCTTTTTTTTTGTCTTTTTTGTTCGGGATTTTGAACAGCAAAAGCGAGTGATTGACCTGCAAAAAGAGGAATTCAACCTGCAACAGTGGGAGTTTGAGTAAGCACATGACAAAACGGTGATTTACGGGCGAACATGGTGATGCATCCGGGAACTACAATGAACTTCGTCAAACAAAAGATGGCTATATATGCTATATAAGATATAATCCCCTTCCCCCAAGCACAAATATGGAGAAATTTGCGGACAAATTGACGGTTGCATTCCCGTTCCAATTCCTGATTTGTCTAAGTACCGGGCTAGGGCCGATCGCCGTTGGCAGCAAATATGGAAAATGTTCAGAGGTGTACAACAGTCCATGACCCGACTGAAATAGGGATGCAATGTTCGGGATTCCTGGGATAGGGATGTTCCGCATGCCTAATCCTTTCCATCTCTGAATGATGATTAGAATCCATGGCTCAATATTGATTTCGTTCACTTTGGGACACTTCACCTCACCCATGAACATGGGAATAAAAGTGATTCGTGGCCGGGTGTTCACGCAGGGGCCCGAAACCACCAAAGGTTAATTGGAGGTTTCCTAAAATGGGGGTACCCCCAAATCATCCATTTTAATAGGATTTTCCATTGTAAACCATCCATTTTTGGGTACCTCCATTTTAGGAAACCCTCAATTAGGTTGCAAGTAACTCTTTGGTGACATCCTGTCCTGCGAACAGATGCGTTTGTGCCTTTCATTGGATTTGCTGGTGGTTTTGGGGCGGTTTCGCATTTTCACATCCCACCAGCAACGTAATTATGTAATTCACCTACCCAAACATGCCAATTATGTTGTTGTTTGACACTTGGAAATCACATATAAGTATATATTTACTGTATAACTATACATATACATATTAATACGACAGCTACTTTATGTTTGAATGTAAATGTAAAACTACATATTATATATATATATGATAGAGATTGTTAATTGTTTCAGCCGCCTTCTTACGCCATGGGAACGGACATCCAAAAATCCATAGACATCTTCACAATATTCAGTAGGGAATCATATCACGTTCAAGTTTAGATTTTCGTTGCCCTGCCGTTTGATGCAGGCACCAGGTAGTGAGGCTGGGTTGTGCTTCCTGGGAATAGTTGGGGCTGTGGCACAGTAGGCCATGCATTTATAGGGATTCCCAAAACGATAAACACAAATAAACACATGTTTTCCATGATGTTCTAGATTCTAGATTCTAGATTTTCAGGGTTTCCAACGCTTCTATCAATTTCAAGGTTGCTGAATTAAGGGCAAGCCAGAGCTACAACGATGGGCCTGCAGACATTTGTAGGCTATTTCCAAATAGGGGGCAAGAATGACTGTCAACTCCTGGAAAAGCTGAGGAACATGTTCAAGACCTATTTTACCTCATAAGCAAAGGTTTGAAAATTGGTCAGATTCGTTTTTTTGTCGCAAACTTGTAGCATATGTATCATATGTATATCATTCTGTATATTCATATGGACACAGCATGTGTATTTTCTCATAATTTCATCTATATACATACCTACATTTACGAATAAACAGTGACTATACATTCATGTAGATGGTGATGGGGAGAGAGAGGGAGAGACACTTAGATGAAAACGTTACACGCAGAATGGCTGACACAAGCACATTTGTATATGTATACACGTATGCATTTAAACATTTATTTACACATAGAGAAATAGACATAGAAAGGAAATTAGATAGATAGAAAAATAGGTAGATTAATTATGCATTTTGCAGTCATTTTAACCACATTTTAACCAAGATAATATGAATAGTATGGATATCTACATCATCTGGGTAAACTATAGTCACCTCACTGGAATCATGGTTCGTAAGAGGAATTGTCCAATATAGCCGTGTTTTCAGGTTAGTGAACTATGACAATGTATTCATACATGTTTCTATGTATAAACCATCCAAATATAGATATGTCAATCGGTAATCATCCATTCATATCCATGAATATCCATCATATATCCACTAAAATCGCATGAATATCCATAACATACATTAGAAGAACCATTAAATACCATTCATATCCATCATATATCCGGAGCATATCCCATCAGAACCCTCCCACTTCGGAGGCAGTGGAGGTGGAGATTGACGCCTTCGACTCCGAGTCCTGGGACGAGTTGAACTCGGACGAGGGCGCCGCTGGCGCCGGAGCCTGGGCTGGAGGGTTTCATAGGGTTCATGGAGGAATTCCTGCACCGAAAGGATGGTTGAAACATGGGGGGTTCCAATCCATGGGGGTACCCAAAAATGGATGGTTTATAATGGAAAATCCGGATTGAAAATGGATGATTTGGGGGTACCCCTATTTTAGGACACCTCCACATGTTGAAACCCTAGAAAGAATGAGATAAAGCACCGTTTTCAGCTGGTGCAAGATTTTTTTTCCATAGTAGCTATGAGATCCAACCATGTAATGGGAGTTTAATGGTGGTTATAATAGGGATCCAACCAACAAAAATGGGAATATTGATTCGGGATCTACTCTCTGGTTATTTAACAGTTTGCTATGGAAGATGGATGAACATGGCTCATTTTTAGGATTTTTTATTGTGATTTACCTATTAAAACATATGTTGATTAAAACCATAGCTATGTTGAAGAACCGAGGGGTAACCAACAGAAATGATAATTTAATTTATCATGGAGAACCAGCGTTTAACTTACTGGAACCAATTTGACCTTGAGAATGCAACCAGCAGAAATGGTACATTTCTCATGAAGAACCGGTGTTTAGTTAACCACTTAAAAGTGGGGAGTTTCAACCAGCAAAAACATGTGATGTGCAATGGATTTATGGTATCTAAGTTGGCAATCATAACTCCAATAGCTGTTGGGTTTATAGTAGATGTATCGAACTGCGTCGTGGGGGTTCTAAACAAGCTTAGAACTGCACTGACACACCCACACGCAATACAAGACTCTTTGTTACTACTACAACCCACACAGCAGAACGAACACACAAGACAAAGTGATTGTCCTTGCACAGTACTCACCAGAGAGAGTCCTGTGATAAGAGGCATCTTTATCAAACCATGCAAAAAAGAGCTTAAGCAATTCGGCCTGGAAGAATCCACATGGGTGAACACAGACGACTGCACAATTTCGGACGACAAAGGGCTCCTCATTTGGAGCATCTTCAGACATTCTACTGCCTCAGCCCTTAACTGCGCAGACACGGCAGTGTTCCAACCCATCCGCGACTACTTTGAGGAAAACCTTCGGGGAATTGCAAGACACAATCAGGAAAAAAGACAGGAGGAGAAGAAAGAAGGCCACCAGAAGGCAAAGGAAAGGGAAAGGCACAAAGGGCAAAGCGGGCAGGCAAGCGCTTGACTTCAACTTCGACTACGGCCGCCCATTCTACATGAAGCACGTCAAGGTGGACACGTTTGAGACACAAAAGGCAGGCTATGAAAAGACAATAGAAGAGAAACACGAGAAAAAACTATGGGAACAAGCCGGTATGGAAACACAGGAGCGGCTTGAGGACACAAGATGTGACAAGCTGTAAAGGCAAGATATGTGAAGGCATTCGCGGAGCCACCCAAATTTGAGAAGGCACTTGATGGGGCACAATTTGGGAAGCACAATGCTTGGCGGCAACACAGACGTGTTTGTGCGCATGTATAACAGTGATTCACAGGGTACCCTCACAAGGAGGGCCGAGACAGGCCGGGATGATTGCGCAAGCATGTTGGGTCTAGCAGCGTCCACAAACCTCTCCACCCGCACGCCTGCACTCTTCCAAAAGTTCGACTTTGATCTCGGAGCCGGGGAGCACTGCTGTCCTCGGTGCACCTTGCAGCATTCAATCTGTTCGCACGTTGATAATATGCGTATGTTTCTCTCGTTCTTGCTCTTTTCTTCCACCTGGCCCCATGAAGAGGGCGCTCCTGCAAGTTGTGCCGCTTGTCTGCGGCAGCCAGCCGAGTTCCTTGACTTTGAACTTGAACACGAAGTTTCGGGCCCCCGGACTCCGCAACACGACTTGCATCAGGTTCGGCTGCGGGGGGGGGGCCCCCCGGGAAACGGAAGTTTACCGAACAAAATGTTCAACCGGTGCATGAACCCCCACGTATGGCTTCGATCCAAAAAAAAATTGGACGTGAACATCACAGAATCGGCAATCCGTGACTCAAAATAGACTAGGCGGCCAGATTTTTTAACAATGATGAGCTGCGTGTATCCAAACAGTGGTCTTTGTGGACAGCCTAAATGAACGGGATAGTTGTGGACCAGGTGGGATAGCTTCGGTAGGCAACATGAAACCGCAATACTGCTTGGTATTATATTTACTGCTGGGTGCCTCCGCTGTATACATGTCTTGCTGTTTGGCGCAGTAGCAAGATCCATGATAGCCACTGCCAAACCTTGATAAGAGAACCGTGCAGGCTCTACGAAAATGCCGCTGCAAACCTCCCACAGTTTCAGCGACATTGCTGGACATGGCCAGAGGCAAGAGCAAGAAGCAGCAAAGCTCTGGCATCAATGGACCTGGACCTATGCACGAAACGCGCCTGCAAAATTGATGGCGCGTCGCACCCGCCATTTATTTTTCTTTCAACAAACAGCATGGCTCTGTAAAACCCAGCTTCGATGCAGCCTGAAGCAGGGCTGGATATGTTGGAGGTGTGGCTGGTCATCCGCCACCCCACACTCGCCCCTTTACGCGTACAGAAAGTCTTTAGCGCCGGATGTGTCGGGCACGTTATAAGGGCCAGCTGGCACGAACAGGATCTGATGCGATCAGTGGCTAAGTCCATACCATTATCGCGGCCTGAACCCCGGCAAACTTGAAAGTCGCAGGCTGATGGGTTGGTCGAGAAGGCGGAGGGTATGTGCTGAGCCGGGCGATGGTCAGCATCTCCTCCGTAGGGGTCATGTGGCTGGTCAAGCAAATCGAGTAGTCTTCACGTCCAACCATAATGATGATGATGCTCATCAGTAGCAATCTTTTGAAATTACATTGAACCAAAAACCACGCGGATGATCATGAATCACTTTCAGATTGCCAAAAATTCTTTACAACACCAACGGACAAAAAAAGAGTCACAAACACAAGGTGGTCATAAACAAAGGTTCATTTGTTTTTGCATGTTCCACCCAAACAAATCACCATCATTAATCTCAAAAGACGGGAAGACATGGGCCAAAAGGAGTTTCTGTTTGCCGGGCTTGGCATCTGCAAAGGCACAGGAGAGGACCGAGGAGGACGAGATCATGCCATCCGACGATGCGAATTCATACCTTAATTCGTACCTTCACAACCAAGAAGTATTATGGGAAAACGATCATTTTACATCGCCGGAACAGACACTCACGTGTCTCATAGTTGCAAGGTTGATAGCATTGAGTATATGGGCAACATCCAGCAACTGTCACAAACACCAGGATGTCTTAGAGTCTTAGAGCTTCAACATCTTTCCAAAAGCAAGTGGAACATCTCATTGAGAACAGGCGGCCAAAGGCTAAGGTTTACATGTGGAATTTTGACGACATGAACATCTTGGCCTTTCCTTTGATTCTTCCCAGCGGGCTTGCTGGCAAGGTCCTATTGATTGAAAGAAATAAGCTGCAACAAGTGGCGGAGAAGATGATTGCGGCCAAAGAAGATCCTGCCAAAGAAGAAGATGATGCCAAACAGGATGCTGCCAAGGAAGATCCTGCCAAAGCTGTGTGTTGTGTCACCTTACCTTCCGAGGCCGGACTCCGAGGTGATCAATGCAATTGCAAAAAAGTTATCGTAGCCAATTGACAGGGAAGCATTTTGGATGCTATCGTGACTATCGTGGAAGAACCCAAATATCTATCACAAAGACGTGTTTCTGGTGAACCAGAGCACATGAACAAAATCTTTTGCGTGCTGGGTAGATCTGTAACTGCGAACTCGGCCCTGGAGCTGACAGAAACTGCAAGAGGACTTGTCTTGGAGCTGACAGAAACTGCAAGAGGACTTGGAACACTGCATCCAAAAGCAGCGATCCAGGCAGACTGCATGTGTGGAGATTTGATTCCTTCCGTACCCTGGCGGAACATGGCGGAACCATTAGAACTTTCCACACAAACTGTCAATCAGTAAAACCTGCAGTTGGGTGTGACAACGAGAAATGTTGCAAAAACAAAGTAGTTAGAAGCAGCTTATGGCACTAATTCGACCTTCGACCGCTTCTTAATTACTCTCCGAGCGCCCATCCAATCTGGGTTTGATGATGAAGGGCTACAAGTCACACTGCGAAGGTCCATGAGCATACAAAAAATACACATACACACACAAACACAAACACACAAACACACAAACACACATACACACATACATACATACATGCATGCATGCATAGATAGATAGATAGATAGATAGATAGATTTAGATAGATTTAGATAGATAGATAGATTTAGATAGATAGATAGATAGATAGAATTAGATAGAATTAGATAGATAGAATTAAATAGATAGATAGATAGATAGATAGATAGAATTAGATAGATAGATAGATAGATAGATAGATAGAAAGATAGATAGATAGATAGATAGACGAATACACAGGCAGATAGATAGACGGGCAGATAGATAGATAGGCAGATAGATAGACGGGCAGATGGATAGGTAGATAGATAGAAATATGGATAGATAGATAGATAGATAGATAGAAATATGGAAAGATAGATAGATAGATAGATAGATAGATAGATTAATAGATAGGTAGATAGATAGACAGATAGACAGACAGACAGATAAATAGATAGAAAGATAGAAAGATAGACGGACAGATAGATGAAAAGATAGACAGATAGATAGATAGACAGATAGGTCGATGAATGGATGGATGGATAGGCAGATAGATACATGGATAGATACATAGATAGATACATAGATAGATAGATAGATAGATAGATAGATAGCTAGATAGATAGATAGATAGATGGCTAGATAGATAGATGGATAGGTAGATAGATGGACAGATAGATACATACATACGTACATAAATGCATGTTGGCTGATTAAGGGGGAATCACCATTTACATTCAAGAAATCAAGTTTTGCAGCAGGAGTTGATTGTGCAGTTCAGTTACGAACCATCTGGAGTTTCATGGGTTTATAGTTGCTTCCGAATCAAAATATGATCTACCAAGAGTGGATTTTCCTCCGTTATATAAAAGTTTCCTCAAGGATTATGCAAGATAGACCGCCAAGGTGTTCAAATAGGATGAGGAGAGGCGCTTACACGGGCCTGGCAGTGTTAAGGAGAGACGCCCACTTTGAGTAAGGTAGAATTCAATTGTTCGCTGTCCAGTAGTCAACATGGCTGGAAACATTATGTAATTTGGTCTTGAGGAAACATCTATTGACACATGCACATTATTTAATTTGTTTTAGAAGAACAATGATGTAATTTGTCTTGGGAAATAGGTGGTTCAGACCTCATAAAGGTGGTTGTTGGTAGTGAACATTTTCCTCTAATCAACAAACATCATTCTTGAGGGCCCACCTGGCCGTGGGTTGGTTGAATCCCGAGGAAATCTTCAAAGTGGCCCCTGACTTGTGAGAACTTGGAGGGCAGAGGGACGAGACCTCGCCTCTGAGATTCTGAGATTGATCTGTTTTGAGAATGTGTAAAGTCGCCTTGAAATACCCACGAAAAAATATGAAAAAACTATTTGAAGGATATTTAATGATCGCAAATGGTTTTTTTTTATGTGTCCGCTTTTTAAATGGTTTTTGTAAACATTGAATGGTTTCAAATCAACCTATATTTGTTTAACATGTTTTCAATGGCATTGAAAACGAAAATCAGTTATTGTCAAAGTGGTTGAATGGATCAACATGTTTCCCATAGTTTCCATTTCAGGGCTCCCGTTTTAGCTGTGGCCACCCCCGGCAAAGCCGGTGCCTCGTGGTGGTGTTGGCACGTCGCATGCCCAGAGACGACCCCGCACCGCATGTCGTAATGTCACACAGGATCGGTTTGGATTGGGGTGACTATCCCCAAATGTGGCATGTTTTTTTCATAATACATCTGCATATGTGGAATTGTGTGGTAGATTTACTGACGTATGTAGGCAATGTTTCGACCATATGTGTTGGACTGATGATAGTGAAGGTTTGTAGAAATCATTACATATAGTAGTCCCCAAACAGGATAACAAAAATAAATGATCACTGCCTGTCCAAGTATGGGTTATTTTTTATTATTCGAAGGGTGTTTTTAAATAGATATCACAAGAGCATCTTCGTCATATGGTTGCAGGATGCTGCAGGAACCGCATCTTCCTAGACCATTTTGTAGTGTCACAGCGTCCAGTTGGACGAAAACAAACTGGATACCGTGACTCGCACGTACGGTACCACGCCCATCATTGTGACCTCACAATATCCCCATTGTATTTTAAATGATAAAATATTGTAAAAATTGTGAGGTACCAAATGAATAGTAAAAATGGTAAAAATAAAAATATCAAAAAATATCGAGGGTGCTCCTTACTCCTTACTTTGTTCTGACCTTTGTTTTTGTAGTGGACTTGCTGTATCCTCCGCGCCCTGGTCATGCTGGACGTTGCACGTTGCACGTGACGTTTCACGTGACGTTTCACGTGTTTTAGTGCCCCTGGTGGGCGAAGGAAATGTCGAAGGACGAGTGGATAAACGTCGTCGAATTGATGCTTAATGGGTTCATCTTCAGGCACAGACGGAGGAATCCTGCAGACAAAAACTGTCAATTTCATTTTGTTTATTTGCGTTTGGTCACGCTTACTGTAAATTCAATCATTAAGAGGCAGCGGTGCAGCTACATCCAGAACATTTGGAACAGGAAATTGCATGTTTGAAACATGATGTATGCTAGGAAGCAATAAGGCGACCCTGCTCGGGTGCTTTCCCACTTGGGTTTTCTTCTTGGCTGTTGAATCTCTGGATATCTCTTTGTTTTGGCACGTTTCTGTTATTTGATCATGATCCAATTCCCAGCTCTTCGGCATGTGAGTCCACCATAGACATGGAGGACTCGATGCCAGTCGACCCTTTGTGGTCATCGGCCTGACCCGGTCAAATGCGGTACGAAGCGTTGGAGAGAAGAACTGCAGGGGTACCCTCTGGTAAACTGTAACATAACTATGGAAAATCACCATTTATAGTTGATTCTCCCATTAAAAATGGTGATTTTCCATAGTTATGTAACAGTTTACCAGAGGGTAATGGGTTTCATGTCAGTATGATTCAGCCGGAAATGATCTTTGCCGTTCCTGTTTGGAGTCGCTATACTGTATAGCAATTGCTTCGCTCATGGGTCTATTTGATCCATGCTTGGGTGATTTGAGAGATGATCTCTTGCTTGGGACCATGATTATGCAGTCATTTCTGATCCTCCAACACACATGCGTATATTTGATGTTATCATATTGGCATCTTGGCTTAGCATATAGCACACGAAATTGTAAATGTGCCAATTGTGATGGATATGCCAAACCGAAACGACCAACTGTTTGAAGTCCTTGCTTACTTTGACATGCACATTTTTTTGCGCACATTAAGTGCACCTCATTGCACTTCTATATGCCACGTGTGGGTCAATCTGAAAATAAATGAAAATAAGGTATCCCCAAATTGTGTGTTTTGTCGTTGTTTTCCATCAACAATTGTTACTTTGGGATACAAAATGGTGGTACAACCCATTTTCAGAAACCATATCGTATACACATGGGTGTTTCTTGAAATGGGGGATTTCAAGTTATCATGGTTGTTTCAATACTAAGTCATGGTCTGATGACTAGGATGATTTGGGGGTACCCCCATGACTTTGGAAAGCTCCATATATGTATATATGTATTTATATATATATATATACATAAAATAGATAGATAATAGATATATTTTATTTATATATGTTTAAGAACATCAGTCAAGACGTCCATCGCGCAACGAAATGCCGCACCTGAGAGTAGCATCATGCAACATGACACGGATGTTCATGGCGGAAATGAACGGAAAGAGCAATATACCAGTAAACAACATATACTGATAATAAACAAAGGTAGCATAATTATCATATACATATATTACAAATGATAAACATGAAATAACATGCATACAATTATGTTGTTACAAATGTGTATATATATATATATACGGCAAATGCCTGGGCTTTGCCCGGAACTGCAACGACAACGGGACTCAGAATCATCATCATCATCATCATCATCATCATCA
>BGPT01003412.1:19999-47501 GCA_003297045.1 Symbiodinium sp. clade C Y103 | reverse complement strand
TCATCATCATCATCATCATCATCATCATCATCATCATCATCGTCATCGTCATCGTCATCGTCATCATCATCATCATCATCATCATCATCATCATCATCAAAATCATCATCATCGCCATCATCATCATCATCATCATCATCATCATCATCATCATCATCATCTCATCATCATCATCATCATCATCATCATCATCATCATCATCATCATCTCATCATCATCATCATCATCATCATCATCATCATCATCATCATCATCATCATCAATTGAATGTAAAGTTTACCGGGGGTGGGAATTTATATTCCTAAATACCCTTGTTGATCTTTCCCAATTGAATGTAAAGTTTAACGGGGGTGGGAATTTATATTCCTAAATACCCTTGNNNGGGAATTTATATTCCTAAATACCCTTGTTGATCTTCCCAATTGAATGTAAAGTTTACCGGGGGTGGGAATTTATATTCCTAAATACCCTTGTTGATCTTTCCCAATTGAATGTAAAGTTCAACGGGGGTGGGAAATTATATTCCTAAATACCCTTGTTGATCTTCCCAATTGAATGTAAAGTTTAACGGGGGTGGGAATTTATATTCCTAAATACCCTTGTTGATCTTCTTCATNTCTTCATTGAATGTATAGTTGCATCAACATTTGTTTGGGAATGGGAAACCTCTACGCTGCAACGCCTGGGCAAAGCCCAGGCGTTGCGCGTATATATACTATGCATTACAATATGCCAATGTGTTCTGGTTCTATGTTCACCTTGTCACTCATGGGTATGCCATACGTGGGAAGGTAGGGAACACATTTTTTAGTTTCTGACTGGGTCCTCGCACATTGGGATCATGGCAAGAGCTTTGAACAACTCTGACTCTGGGGAACGCTCAAAATGAATACGAACTATGGATTCGAAACCTACCCATTTATAGTTGATTTACCTATTAGTAATGGTGATTTTCCATAGCTATGTTAGGCAATACCAAAGGGTATAGAGGTCGTAGCTTTGTAGTAGTTGACATGGGCCAGGGACAATCTCCATTAGGCGCATGGCTACACCTCAGATGTCGGTTCCGGATACCAAGCGGTTGGTTCAAAGTGAACGATCCATTGATAGCTGGCAATGGTCGCATTTGTGTTGGGTAGAAGTATATGAAATTCAACCTTGTGGTTGACTATAAGGAATATTTTTTTGCTTGGCTAGAGTTCAATTGGTGTTTCTTTTTGGCCAAGGGGCCGAGCAGCAGCGCCCGCGCGGGCTCACGGGGGTCGGCTTTTTCGTCGCGCAGGACTCTAAGAGTGCTGAAGCCCATGTGGCAGAACAGGTGAGATGTTGCTGGAAGCTTTCAACCGGTGCTTGTGATAGCTCCAGTTGATTTCAAACCAACAATAATGATCTTTAGTGGGAACAATGGGATATAATTATATAGTTTTCTAATGTTGTGTGTAAAATCAACTTGGCAACTTAAACCCCCCTTGGTGATCAAACATGGTTTGCTGATATATCTCCCATTTATAAAATATTTTTCAATTTCATATGTATATATATATACAGTATATAGTTCAGGGATATTTACCATTTCTTTTTCTTGATGACAAAACATGGTATCACTATAATCACTATTTCAAAGACCTGCTTCATTAGCCAGTTCCTTGTTCTTCATTTTCTGGGCAGATGGATGAATTTGACCAGCAAAAGTGGGAGCAAAAACCAGACATGAACCAGGATGTAACATCCAGCAATCAAACCGTTGCTGGACATTGAAAGTATCACCTTCTAAGCAAGCACATCATCTACAAAAGGATGTGTTCCGTTTTCTTAGTCTGGATGGTGGTCCGTTTCGATGTAAAGAAGGATGAGATAACCTAGTTGTTTTTTTTTTTTGCAAATAGTGGACATATGACATGTATGTTTTTTTGAAGCGGGGTGTGGTTCAAAAGCCGTGTGAACGCATGTGAACGCAACTCTTATGATTTGTGATTTGGCGCTGACCGCAGCAGGTGCACAAGTTTGCCTACAACGCTGAGCGCCGGGGGACCTTCAATTGATCAGCCAAGTTTGGAAGTGATGGAGTGGGGAGGCAATTTGGTAAACTGATCCAGTAAGAAACTTCACTTTTTGTCGAGGTTAATATTCAAATTATACTGATACCGCGAAGTTATCGTGCTCGGGACGGCAGTAGGTGGAATAGATCGAACATGATGAAAGAGAATGGGGGATAAAAATGGGGCAAAGAATCGTTTGGCAATCACAACAGTTGTTATGTGTCGAGGTCGATACCGACGAGCGCTTAAGTGGATCGATATGGACCCGGGTGATTTGCTGGTAGCTGCGTCCTTCAAGATATGGGGGAATTACCCCCAGGGTGTGGCAATGTGTATGGAGAATTTTTTTTATGATATACCATTGGATTTGGGGGGTCCCAACATGTTCAGAACAAGTTCGCCTAGGTCTTGTTCTTAAGATGACTACTGGCGTTTAACCTCGCAAACCGCTGTCAGTTGAACCAATCCATGGTTTAGAAGTTCCGCTCTGCCATGTTAGTTTCCGGCGAGGACAAGAAAGAGGATCGCAAGATCCAGCTGGAACAAGCCACCCTCAGGCAAGTCCCGGGATTGGGGAGGATCCGATGCAGCCGAAGAGCTGGCCGATTGATATGAAGGCACTGAACTTGACGAGATGGACCAGATGGCCATGAAGAGAGAGAGAGGAGTAATAAATTAAGGAATTCCTACCTTTTCTACACCCTTTTTGCAATCAAACGTGGCAATGCAAAATCTTCCATATATCTATAGTTGTTTGATCCACCAAGACCTCCATTTAGCTCGGGGATTCTCAATTGCCATGGCCACAGGATGAGGTTGGCCAAGGCCATGTCTTTGGCGCACATGCGCTTTGGCGAGAACCCCGGTCCCGCGACGGCAGCTGAAAAGGCGCCCCTTGCGGTTGGGGGATGGTGGTGGGGACAGTGATGGGGATGGGGATGGATGGTGGGAGGGTTTTGGGTGTATTGTTTGGTACTTTTTTCTTTTGATTCCAATTGCTGTCTTTTTCTCAGAGGTTTTACCCTCAAATATGTGACTTTGTATGGAGAAAATGTTGACCAGAGATTTAGTGGTAAGTACCCTGTTATCAGACAACGTTTGTTTGTTCAGTGAGGTGAAATGTAAGCAGTACTATCTGAGATGTTGAAAGTGTTGAAACATGAAAATTGGATACTATCACCTTCCAGCGGTCACAGCAAGAGACTCTACAAGCATCTAAACCACCAGTCATGAAGATCATGAAGCAGTAGGCAACATGTGTTTAGCAACCTTTGTTTAGCATTTGTCGCATTTGTCACACAGAATCCAGCAAGAGAAGCCCAACGTTGCTTGTGCATCCTACCCGCAGCACGCTACGCCCACCAGATACTTCACTAATCTTCACTAGATACACTTTCATAACACGGTTCTTTGGAGGGTTTCTTTACGGTCTCTTAAAGAGAGTTTGCCGGACAGCAGATTTCCCGCAGAGGGTCATCAATCACGTCCCAACTACCCCCCCCCACACAAAAAAAAAGTCCTGTGGAAAGCCCGAGTAGTGGATTTTCAATGAGAAATATAAAGAAGAATCATCTTCAGCAAATCCCAAGATGATGGAGTATGCGTTGTCAGTTATCATCCTAAGCATAGGCAACAGGGAGAACAAGAAAATGGAGTGATTGAGCAACCGCACCAGCGATGTGCCAAAATACCATTAATAAACCCTTGATTTCATGGCTATGGAATACTAGTATTACGGCCAGCACTTATGCTATGCCCCAAACTCTATCGGGATGTCGGGAACCTCATTTTTGGTGACCCTTATCCCCGGTGGTCGGATCTGTGTCGAGGCGGCTTTGAAGGAAGGGCGACAACTCTTGTCCGAAGTTCTGAAGGTCTCTGAGGCGATGCCGTGGATTTGCACACAGTTTCCCAAGGAATCTTCGATTTGTTCTGATGGAGGATTTTTCCGAATGGATTTTCCAGGAGTCACCGGAGGCTAGTGGAAGTTACTGGCTTCATTGTGGTTTTTCGAATATCGGTGCATTGGATCAGGGTCAGCCATCATTCCGACCAATTGGCGCATTGGTTTTGCCAGGTAGGTTTGGGATTAGTTTTGATGGTGGAGGTGTTGAACAAAATGCCCGTGAAATGATTGAAATGATTCCATGGTCCTAGTGAAGAGATATCGTTGAAATACAACCCTGTATGTACATGATATAGAGAGTTGTTCTCCAGTGTCCCTTCATCCTTCCACACACAGTGACATAGTGTATCTAGGCCTTTTAAAAAACATGGATGGCATCCATTGGCATCCGATTCCTCTAATATTAAACAGCCCGATTCTATAGTCCCAAAGATGTGGTCAAATCCCCTATTTCAACATGGCTTCTGGAGGGATGTCCATCTCATGAAGACTGGATCTGGAATGGCTACTGGATGAACTACCAAAACTGGATTTTATTGGGATCATGTTTGGTAGTTAATTGAGTTAATCCAGTATTTCGCAGAATATCTACCAAAACCCCAAAACCGTGGAAGACAATTCCTCCCATTTTGACTATGGCAGATCCACTTCTGCACCCCTCATTTGGAGCGCAGATCCGTCGCAAAGATCATCCTGGGATCCCCATAGGGGCCGATGGAACCAGGCACTCAACAACTCCTCAGTGAGATACGAGTGCATGAAGATGAACCTGCAGGCGGAGATTTGGTGACATTTTTTTCGGGAGAGAGATTGGTTAGATGATATAAGTTGCAGGGAGAAGTTCTGGTGCTTGAAAGCCACTATGTACTGTAAAGATATGTAAAGATAATGTATCCCAATCTAGTGTAAATGTGTGATCCATGTATGGTGTATGTATGGCAATATCAGCCCGGATAAACCAGGGTTTCTTACTCCAGGATGAACATCCAGGTCTGCGGGCGCCTGACATATGGTCCTTTCTTTGCTTTCTCGGTTGCAAGATTTTGACCAACGCCTCAGATTCCATAGAGTGTTGCAAGGCTTCATGTGCAAAGTTAAGTGGAGAGGAGTTGTTCTTCTTGTGCACAATGCATCAGATGGAGAATAGCCACATTCGCAAAGCTTGGTTCAATCCCAATCTCGGGAAAAACACTCAATTTGTGAAATGGGCACTTTAGTTCATAGTTCGCACTCCTCAACTCCTCGTTGTGTTTGTGGGTTTCAGGCTCGATTTTGTATTTTGTTTCTTATTTTCATGGAAATCCAATTCAATTAACATAAATTATCCTAAATTTATATTATGTGGAAATGCGTGTCTATATTCACATGTGAACATGAATGTATCCATTTGGTATTTCAATGTATTGAAATGTGTTCCAACTTTAGGGCAAAGCCTGCGGAAGCCCTGGCAAAAGAGTGTAATTTCAATAGCTTTGGGACATTTCCATGGATAAAAATCGGTAAATCATCGAGCCATCCGGCTGTCCATGTTTTCCAGGTGTGCATCCAGGATGAAGATGTCGTAGAAGCTCGAAAGGTCTTGTCGCAGCTCCAGGAGCCAAGGGAAAAATGGGGGGATCAGCAAGAAAAATGGTGATCGAACTTAATGGGTTTAATGGGATTTCATAGGTATTTCATGTGATTTAAGAGGAGTTTTGACAATGACAACTTGTGATTTTAGCCATTGAGATCAGGATGTAACTGGAAATTTGATGGGAATAAAACCAGCACACACGGAGAGAAATCCCCAATTCAAGTAGGCAACTCTTGACCATCAGTTGGGGGGCCATGGCGGGGGGCACCATTTGGGGATTTAAGACCTCCAAAGATGTGGATCTTGCAAGGGGCCTGACCTAAAAAGTTATACCCTGTGGTAAAATAACAGTTTGCTATTGAAAATTGCCATTTATAATGTATTTTCCGATTAAACATGGTGATTTTCCATAGTTATGTTAGTTTACCAGAGGGTAGATTACTGTATACATTAGGACATTTGGGGATCCACTAGATAAGCCATCCCACAAAATCGCTGATGTTTCAATTACCCGTTCCAGGGCCCCCTCCGCTTTCGTCGAAGGGATTCTATGAGTCCAATCCACTAGGCCTTCGGATCTTTGGCTATAGATATTGGGGGAGCTACTTGGAGCCAAACATGAGTGTGTATATGTATATATATATATATATACTGTATATACATGAATTCCATTAAATTCCTGTGGAGAGACATGGAGCTAAGTGCCGGCAAGTTTCGCCATGTCAAACAGCTCAATTGCCCTTGAGAATCATAGGATCCCTGGGCTCATGTGCATCGCTGGTTGGTCAAGGAGGAGAGGCCTGAAGACGAAGACCTGAAGAGCGACAACGCGAGGTGGATCATCCCACAGATGGGCGCTTGGTCGACAACAGCATGGTTGGTATGAAACCATATGAAACCATGGTACCAGTTAGTATATTATTAGTATATTATTAGTATATTATTGGTATATTATTAGTATATTATTAGTATATTATTAGTATATTATTAGTATATCTATAAAACACTAATTAGTATTAAAGATTAGCAATTAAAATATATGAAACCCTGAGTACCAATTAGTGTATTAGTGTGGTGCATTTCTTATGTGGACTGGCTACCACCATATTTGCCAGCTAGTCCAGTCGAGTCCACTGGCCAAAATGTATGGGCTTCTAAGTAGATCTTGTTGCAGAAGTCCTTTGAAATGCATGGCTTCATATTTTTTGGCCCAAGATGTATCAAAGAATATCAAAGGGCAAACTTGAGAGATGCTACGGATCAAAGCCGAATGGATGTTCATGCCCTCATTGGGCGGTTTTAACCCAACCTGATTTGCTTGGGGGTTCTAGTACCTTAAGAGCGCATCTTTGGGCCTAACCCTCTTACACCTGGAAAGCGAAACCCAAGGGCCACATCCAGTTGATTTCAGTGGCCAAATCATAATAACTCATCAAAACTATGACCCCATGCCCCGTTTTTCAGGTTCCACCATTTATTTAGGGATGGGTCAAAACCCATCATTTTAGGGAACAAGACATCCATCAACCAGCTATTTTGGTGTACCCAGGTCCCAGGGGGTCTTCTCAGCAGATCGGAGATGAAGTGATCCCCAGGGTCAGCTCTCAGCCGCCCTGCAGCATTTGGCTTTGCACAGCAGCCCCGGAGCCTTGCGTCGAGTAGCCAAAGTTGCCCTCGGTGATGAACCGGGCGAGGGAGGAGGTCCCCGGGTCCTGTTGTCCACGACTGAAAAATTCTGAACCAGCAAGGGAAGAATAAAATCCAACAAGAAGTGGAATCTAGTAGTTTCATGGAATATGCATAGCCAGCTTTGCAACCTAGTAAGTAGTTAGTGTTTGTGGGGCCGGCTTACCCATTTAGTTGTAAATTGGAGAAGAAACATTTTCAAAGTCAAATGATTGTCATGCAAGCAGTAGGGGTAGCGGGCAGCTACAATCAAATTACAATCTATGATATTTGTTCGCTATGGGCTGTGGTTCATTGGCGGATGCCAAAATGATCTAAAATGGCTGAAACATGCTGAAACCATTTCCATCACAGATACTTTGATTTACGTGAAGGGATTGGAATATCTTGGAGATGTCTCATGAGATTTGAGAATTTCTTTGGTCATTTCAGTCGTTTCAAACTTTCGACCCTGGCATGACGCGGCCCACGCAACTCGCTGCAGGTGCTTGGAGGCTCGGAAGCTATGGCGCTTCTGCCATGAAACCAGCGTTGAACCACAAAACACTAAGCATCAATGTGTGCTTCAAAATTCACAGCGCATTGTTTTTGTATGTTGTCGTGATGTTCCTCTGTTTGTTGGTGACTATGCCCAAGTTGACCAATTTTTGACGCCAAAATCACGTATGCACGGTTTCTCATTTCCATCCATGGCCACATTGAGAGGGTCAAAGCGTTGGTTTCCATTTCCCCATACAGTTGGTCTTCCGCTTCGTCTTTCTTACGTTGGTTGGACCGTGCCAAACCTGTTGTCACGGCCGCCGTGCTGATTCATGTTCAAATCCCAGTTTTACTACCGGCGAAAATGCTTTGAAATCCCATGAAATCCCCATGTCAAGATGGTTATACACCTAATAACTCCATGCAAAAAGATAAAAAGCCACGTGAAATCCATTCAACCACCTGAAATCCCATAGGCATCTCATAGAAATCGCACAGAGATCCCTGGGCCAGGCTGGTTAAACGACGATTCCGCCCAGCGGCCCTCCGTAGGCTCCACGTACCACGGGACAGGCGCGTTGCACGTTGGGCACGCATTGGAGCGATTGTTAAGAGATGTATTGAATACCTATCAATATATGGGATATAATGCAGTAAACTAGTATACTTATCATCTGGTCGTATTTCTTTTGGCTTCTATGTAGTTTTCATGGCGATGGTCATGGTGATGGTCATGGTGATGGTCATGGTGATGGTGATGATGATGATGATGGTGATGGCGATGATGCCGATTATGGTGATGATGGTGGTGATGATGATGATGATGATGACGATGACGATGACGGT
Source organism: Symbiodinium sp. clade C Y103 (assembly GCA_003297045.1). NCBI lineage: Eukaryota > Dinophyceae > Suessiales > Symbiodiniaceae > Cladocopium > Cladocopium sp. clade C. Next base: position 38,971 of record BGPT01003412.1, on the reverse strand, counting down.
TAGCATTTGTATGGCTTGACATGTTGCTGAATAGGTACGCCATCTAGACATGGGCCGCTTCCATGCCATAGCTATGTCCAAAAACAGGAGGGTCGTATTTCACATTATAACAATATTACTACTGTAATGTTGTTCCTGATTATGGTCACTGCTTCTTGTCATTGCATTTAAATCATCATTATTCATGTGTACATTCATAGTATTGTTGTTATTATCCGTTTTTCTTGGTATGATTAACTCGGCACAAGGGACTAAGATCATGACTTCTTAGAATTTGCCGCCTGGCACAACACAGGGCATTTGATTATTTGCAGAAACCAGCCAAAATCTGGGAGTTAAATAGGCTTTACAATTCAAGACAGAGAGCTATGAAAGATGGATGGTTTAGGCTAAGTTGATACTAGACATCTCTTTTCTAGTGGGATGCCAGGCGAGTGCAAGCCTTGCGCATGGTACTGGAAGCCACAGGGTTGTCGCTGCTAAGCTGCAAGCAGGGTCCCAGGGTTTGGGTAGCTGGTTCGGTTACTTCGATGTGCGTGGCAGTAATTCAACATAGCCGCTATGGAAAATCGATGACCATCGCCCCTGTTGAGATGATTTACTTTTGAAAAATGGAGATGATAAATAGCTATGGTAAAAAAAAAACGAAGGAACCATATACTCAAGGCAGTCATAGATGATATGGAACATCCCCAGTCATTTCTGAAGCAACTCATTGGATGAAACCATCAAGACAGTGGCCCCAGGCAACGGGAGGGACTGCCTGCACTGCCACCTTTGCCCTTGTCACCCGGCGCAGTTTCGGTTGTTTGCCCTGAAGTCGTAGCCTCAACCCATGGCTTTCAAAATGGTTCAGAACCAGGTCTTTCGATGTTGGGATGATTTGGGGCTACCCCTATTTTGGGACCGTCGACATTAAAACACTCTGAGGTGGATTTGGGAAGGTCTTCAGGTTTAGGAAGTGTTTGGAAGTCTTAGGAAAGAAGAGAAGATGAACTCCTGTGAGCCATTCTAGTTTCCTTCAATTTTGCCCAATGTCCATGAATCATCTTTTGATGAGCTCTTTTTGTTTGTGCTTATATATCTTGTTTCTTTTGTTTGGGCATGGGCATGGGTGTGATATTGCAGACATCCTGCTAACTTGTTTCCATCCCGGCTCCAATCTGCAACCCATGGGGATGGTCCAGTAGGGTTTGTGAAGAAGTACTAGGCAAATTGACTACAATAAGGAACTCGTCATTAAATGAAGATAGTGAACCATATATTCTGTCCCATCATTTTTGATAAATTTTATCATGTCCTTCTTTTGCAGGCGAACAGAACGAAATTGTTCTAGGTAAATTATAACGACCTCACTGTGACCTCACTGGAATATATGGTTAGGATAGGGAATCATCCGCAAATGGTCTTAATTCAAATTCGTGAATTATTTTAATTTACCCAGATTGTTTCAACGTCGGCGTCGGGTCAGAGACCCATGGGTCTTTCCGTGGGACGCGGCAGGCGATGAAATCAAGGTCCGAAAGAAGACTAGGACGGGACGACAGCGGCTCACCATTGGACCAGCGACAGTTTCGGGGTGGATTAATTAATGTGGATATAATCATGATATATCCATCCAAAGTGTGGATCCTGGATAATACAGATATATATATATATATCAATGATGTTCAACCATCAAGAATTGGGACATGCCCAACTAGAGAAGACATGATGGACATGATTTGGCCAGCAGCAAATGGGGATTTGAGCAGCGAACATGGGACATTTAAGAGTGGAGATTTGGATTTAATCGGTGAACATCGAGATTCAACCGGAGAATCATATCTAGAAATATGATGATGTCAAAGCTCCTGTGGATGCTACTGGGTAGAGCACTCGCAATTTCATGGATATCATGTTTTTTTGATTGATAAATAGACTGGTAGTCACCAGATAAGATTTAGAAGCAGATCAACCAATAGGCGTGCACATAATGATGAATAATAACCCCAAAGGATATCATTGATCTCAACAAATTGATATCATGTATGCGCATGGCCGGAACGTGGGGAACCAATGGAGCCAAATTTTGTTCTGGATTTCATCTGTGACCGGAAGTAGTTCGAGATAGTTTGAGTCATTCCCAGGTTTCAACTAACCTGGAGTGGAAACCTTACCGTTTTAACTGGGCTTTCTTGGGGAGTGGTCTTCGACTTCCAGGTGAGTACGGAATGGAACCCGGCAGATTGCCAGAGGGTGTAGATGGGTCCAAAGATGTAGCGAAATCTCCAAAATTGCGGGAAAATAAACAGGGCACATGGTAAACCTACCAGATGGCTGGTTTTCATGCATTGGTAAACCGTAAACCATACAATATATGGTGCATAGGCTATAGTGACAATGGATGTAAAGATGTCTAAAGTATTATTTATGTTCAAAGTGGGTTGAATGGTTGACTGCCTAAATCAATAGTCAACACCAGCCGACACGTGGCCCCAAATCACTCGCTTTCCAAGTAAGCCAGTTGATGAGCATTTCTCCAAACAATTGTTGGTTAATATGAGTCATAATTTAGTCATAATCAATCTTCCTAGCTTCCTTCTGGTAATCAAACATATAGTATTGGAAAACCCACCATTAAAAGATATGTCATTTATATAGAGACTCTGCGTGGGAAAATCGATCGAACCAAATGGGTGAATCCCTAGCAGCCAGCCAGTCGGTTTGGGGATGACATAAGGTTTCGGATGATAGTACCTGGCTGAAACATACTTATCCCTTCATTGCATACTTACTGCCACGTTTGGAATCCCAAACAAGGAACCCGTTTCCACGATTGACTATCACATTTATCGATATGTATGCCGCCCATTTTTATAGTCATAGTCAAATGATAGTAATATTTTAGTAATGTGTTATATTAGATTTATATACCCATTAGTGGCTCTTACATACCCAAAACAGATATATCATCATATATCATCAGAATGATTATGGGCACCGGCAGCCTTATTTTATTCATATCGATGGTGCCCAGTGCCAGGCACAAAGTGCTGGCCGAGAAGTTGAAACCTTTCTCCCAGCGCCTCTGATCCAAAATGCGCCAGCTTGAACTAGCTTGAACTGGGGATTTTCGGCGGATTCTATGAGGATTTTATGGTGGTTGTATGGGGATATACTGGGGATAGAAACCAAGCAACATACGGAACCAAACAGCCAACATGTTTATTTTAATGGGGATGAAACCCACACAATGGTCTTAGGGATAAAAGTTGAAATAAAACTGAATATAATGGGATATTCATGGCGGTTTGACCAACAAAAACTTGGATTTGTTTTTGTTAAAACTATTTCCCCATTGGTAAATCCACCATTTGGGGAATCTACTGGACATATGTCTTCTTTTTGTTCGGTCCCCTCAAGAAAATCAAATCTTTGGCAATACATGTTGTTTTTGCCTCAAACTTCGGGTGAAAAAGAACGATACTTTGATGTGCTCTTCTTGTGGGGGGCATACCTCATTTTCATACACAGCCACTGGGTTTGAGAACAGGCTTCCGAATTCGCCGCCACTCCGCTCCACCGAAGATGAAGCAGCCCCGAAACAACAGCTGATTTATGCTGGTTTAGTATTATGGGATTTATATATATATATATATATTTACATGGATTTATTCATTCTGGGCCCATTCTTGGAGGTATTCCTAAGTCATGGGGGTACCCCCATTTTAAATGAATTTTCATAGGATTTTCCATTATAAACCATTCATTTGGGGGTACCCCCACTATGGAAACCTCCAAATTACCGTCCCTCCTGACACGCTGTATACCTGGCCCCAGGCTGCAGGTGGCCGTGCTACCTGGCCTATGTGGTCGTCCACCACCGGGACTAGGCGAGGAAAGCTTGCGCTTCATGTGGAAACTGACGCCAGAAAGATAGGGAGTAAACACATGGAACAGATTTTCAATAGAGAGAGATATTATGAAAATATGGAAAATGTTGGAGACAAGAGTTATTACCCTCTGGTAAACTAACATAGCTATGGAAAATCGCCAATTTTAATGGGAACTTCCACTATAAATGGCCATTTTCAATAGCTACGTTAGTTTACCAGGGGGTATCAAAATATACTGTACATATATCTGGATGAATTACGATGACCTCACCTCGTGCCGTCACTGGAAGAGTGGTGAATATCTTTGGGGAATCATCCAATCCAAACCGCTTGAGTTCAGTTATCTTCAGGTTGGTATAGTATCATAATTGAGCCACACATAGAGTTCTATTAGTTCTAATTTGGTTGTTTTGTTGTTATATATAGTATGGGTAATGATTTGGGTGATTTAAGCCGTCGCAGTGATTTGGCTGGCACTGATATTGATACAACATCAGGAAAAGTAGGCATTCAAGCAAAATCATGGTGGTTCAAAAGCCAGTGCCAAACATATGGTGGTGTTCTGAGCATAAAAGGGGAGTGTGATTTTATGTGGCTAACTGAGTAGCCATTTGAAAGACGGTATGCCGAACATGATTTTGGGCGCAGCTTGGCCACCATGACAGTTTGCTCAGGGAGCCACTGGAATTACTGGCTGTCAACGTCCGCCCACCAAGAAATAGAGAAAGCAACCAGAATGCAGGTAATGGATTTTGTCCTAGAATACGAAGATTTGTTGTTTGGTTCTAGAATACGTAGATTCGTTACTAGGGCGATGTGATTCACCAAATTTAGATTGTGAGAATGAGAAGTTTTGAAACTTTGCTGTTCTCAAGTTTCATTCACGTTCCTTACGCTTAAGGGGTCAGGGTATTAATCACACCCCCAACCTCCATGGACCCTTGGCAAGACGAGTTGGCTGTTGGGTCGCTGGAGATCACTCCAGGTTACTGTTGCCCCTTTATGCCCATTGTTGCCATCTAGATGCCCAAGTTACTTTCTGCTGCTCCAATTTTTCTTTTGCTGTTGATGCTCATGTCTTTGCTGCTGATCTCCTTCTTTTTGTATTGGATTCATGGCCCCCATGGAGAAAATTGTCAATAACCAGGAAAACCAAGAAAAAATTGAGCATCGCCTTAGGCTTGGGACGCATTATATAAATCATTGTGATACCTATTACCGAACCCGATAATATTCCGTATATTCCCACTACCGACCTGAACACCCATATAGCCCCCAAGACATTGCCTTCGGTAGATGATATTCCTCGTTGAAAATTGCGGGAAAAAACATAGGTCTTTAAAAGGTTGGCCCCAGCAGTTATGTTTTCTGGCTTCTAAAACTCCATGAGCTCATTCAGTATATCCACATATATCTAACTGTAAAAAAAATATATATATAGTAAACCATAACCATAGAATTCACCAAGTTATAAATGAACTCAACCAACTTAGCGAACACCTTGGCCCCCCCCCCCACAGACTTCGGGCAAATTTTGAATCCCAAAAATCTTCGACAGGTGGCGAGGCTGAGAGGAGACAGGACCCCACGAAACGCAAAACGAGAAACCGTTTGGGATGATTATGATCACAGTCATTGTTATCATCAATCGTATCATGATTGTTATTATCAATCCTATCATCATGATTAGCATTTTCACGATCATTTTCATTATCGAGGGTTGATTACCGGAGGGTACTTGATATTGATGTTTTTTGGTTTATACACCCCATCAACTATAGTTGCATCCCCAAATAAACCATAGAATAAGTTGTGATCGTCAATTTAGCTATCGTTTGGGAGCCTCGCCCTCTTGTGATGGTGATGGTGATGGTGATGATGATGATGATGATGATGATGATGATGATGATGATGATGATGATGATGTGGTGCAAGGACCCTATCAGCCGTCCCGACATGAGCGCCATGAGCACCTCGGACAAGTTGTCAAGCGTGAAATACGGTGGAGGGGGCGGCTTGCTGGGGTTGGCCTGGCTGCTTTTTGCTCAACTTGCGCCATCAATAGAGAATAATTACAGGCTGTTCTTTTCAGTAATACATTATGCATTTGTCCTCTCATCCCATCAAATAGCAAGAACCGCATCAAGACGTGCAAGACAAATGCAGGTTATCTAATTCTAGCCATGATTTCCGAGCGGCAGAGTCCCATGATGAAAGGCCATTGATGGACACCCCTGCATGAGCCTGCAGTTCATTTCCTGGTTTTCGAACACTGAAAAAAAAAAACATGCATCAATATGAAAGAAACATAAAGAAACACTATGGCCATCAAACAGATGAACTCTTTGTTTGTAGGCATCAACATATTCCATGAGTTGTTTCTGCCATGTTCCTTCTTTTCCCTGAGTCTGATGGTTTTTAAGTCAAAATCCCAAAATTTTGGAACCCATCAGCTAGAAAATCTGAGGTGATGATGCCGACTTGCCTGCCTATGTGGAGGTGTATCCAGATGTGTGGAACATTTTTGTTGCTTGGCTGAGGATGTTGATTTGACACCCACTCGAAATTGCTTAAGGTGGAAGATTTCAGTCCACAAGGTGAGTTGGACGGAGGATTTAATGCATGTTTGATATGATTTGGCTCATGGACCGGATCACATTGAATCCAATACTTTCTCTCTCTCTCTCTCTCTCTTGATCTTTCTTTTTCTCTCTATTTCTTGAGTGGATAAAGAGATATTGGAAGTATGGAATCAGTGTTAGTTTCAGTGTTAGTTATAGTATTCCTATCGTTGAATCCTCAACAGCTATCACTACAGCTGAGATCTGCATCATGGACCCAGGCCGATAGCGACTCCCCGGAGCGGACGACGGAGGCGTTTCCGGAAGATGCCTGGTGAAGGAAGAATTCAGATTCAATGGATTTCAATGGTGCATATATATTTATAGATATTTATATTTAAGATGTATTTGTATCAGCGCACCAGAGTCTCGTGCAGCCTCTATAATCTGCGATACTATATATATTAATATACAGCAGCACCAAAATTAGACAGAAAAAATGGAAACCTGGCAAGTCTGATGTGAATATCATCTCTACTATCGTAGAAACCATGTTCTATGGTTGTTTTTTTTTTTTTGGCGGGGGGGCTGCTACAATAAGTTAGCGACTAATTTCACTCACAAATGATGTGGTTTTCATTGCCATTGTGGTTTATCATTGGGATTTTTAAATGTGGATGTGCCCATACTAATTCATAACCCTCTTACCCTTTAGCACACCGCTATTCACATCAAAGCAACTGGCAAATGGATGTTTATTTGATTCATCCTCCCCGTTCGCAGATAAACACTTATTGATATGCAGGAAATTCCCCACTCTATTTGTTTCCGTTTAATTTTTGGGATGATAAGCATGTGCGACGTAAAATCATTAAACATATTTAAAATGTGTGTGTGTGTGTGTCTCCTTTGGTTTCAATTCATGTCTTTTTGGTTGTCAAATGCCCAAAGATGTCAGAGACACAACCACCTCATACCCTTTGGTAAACTGTTGCATCACTATGGAAAATCACCATATTTTCATGGGAAAAGCAACTATTTCTTTGGCCATTTTCAATAGCAAACTGTTAGTTTTACTGGAGGGTAAATCATCATTAATCCCATTAAAATCCCATTAAATCACCATTTTCCTATGGTTTTCCTATGGTTTCCATTAAGATGACTGGGATCCACCTCATAACGCTGCCATCCACCGCCGCAACGCCATGGTCGCCAGGGTCTGGGCTCCCCCTTCGACTTCTCGCCAGACCTTGGCTCAGTGCTCTACGGAAGGCGCGCCAAGCGGCGCCTCGGGACGATGCGTGGCTTTTCGTTGTGGGATGGTGATGAATCCAGCCCTTCAACCCTCCAGTAAACTAGCAGTTTGCTATTGAAAATGACCATAGAAATAGTGTATTTTCCATTAAAAATGGTGATTTTCCATAGCTATGTTAGTTTACCAGAGGGTAATACTATGAATAATTGCTGGATTAAATACTGTTAATCCTATGAATAGTGATTGTTTAAATACAATTGCCGCATATTTTTGCAAAAACCTATTGGTACATATTGATTATTAAACAATGGTGATTTTTAAATACTGTTAAACTGTGAATGATGGCAATGGTGACTATCAAGCACTACTATACTGCATATCAATAACATATATATCATATCATATATGTACCATAATATTTTTTCCACTGTTTCAGCATCATTCACCTGTTGAATTAAGTAGAACTTGAGGGAGAATCTTCAGTGGGTGTTTGTTTTTTTCTATCAGAGGCAGAGAATTTTCTTCGTCACAGCGATGCCAAAAAGATCCAAGCGGATCCCCTGGGAGTCTTGACTTTTGAGTAAACTACTCAGTCGCTGGATCATCTCTTTGCTTCATGTATCTCAATCAACCTTTCACCACTTCTCATATGATCTGAATATGATTGAATATGATCTAATATTTTCTTATTTTCATTTTTGATGTTGTTCGTCACATTTTGTATTTTACAAAACCATTAAGAAAATCATTAACCACGAAGAACTATAAACATTAGGACCATTAGGAAACCTAAACAAAACCATTAACCATGAATAGCCAGTGACATTCCAATCCATGCACATTTCCAGCTGGGCGCCAGGCCGGAGAGCGGAATGGACTGGAAGGAGCTGAGTCGACATGGAGAAATCGCACGAAATCCATGGGGCGAAATGAGTATCCATGGGGGGATTCAAACCAAGATTCAACCAAGATTCATTTCTGTAATATTAGAAAAGATGGGCAGTAACATGAAGTACCCACTGAACCACTTACTTCAAGAATCAAGAAGTAAGATGAAGTAAAATTCCTCAGTTCTGGCATATTTGTTTTGAGCGAGAAGATGAGCATTAGCCATTGGATGGAATGGGAAATAATGTTAAGAAATATCATGAAGCCAACCATTTTATTTTGATGGGAATGTAATTGGGACTATGATGGAAATGCGATGGCTAATAGACAGATGACCGAGTAAAATCATCGGATAGACAGACTGTACATCATTTGCATATTTCATATTCAATGGATTGGTTAATGGGAAATTTTACAGGAAACCCCCATATTTCATGGGAAAATCTAAGGTTTCCTGTAAATTTTCCCTTAAACCACTCCAATGATATATACGTGTATATCTGTAAACCGACTATGTCCAATTTGGGTTGTGTCTGAAAATGCTGAATGGTGATACCATCGGTGATTCAGCAAACGAGACTGGGGATATCATGGTTGGGCTTCGCGCGCCCGGGCCTTCAGTCGATACCCCAAAGAAGTGCGAAGCCAGCGAACAAAAACATGTAAGGAAACTCACTGAGGAAGTGTATATTCACATAGATACTTAATGATACTTGCATGGCACATGGGAAATCATGGTATACTGATGATTCCAAGCAATGATGATTAAGCAGTGGATGGCATGGGGTATCCTCTTTTCAGACAAACCATGGCAAACCCATATCATGACATCTTGTGAAAAATGTCATTCATTCAATGCAGAGCGATTGTCCAATGCTGGATTAAAACCTACCCGGCCCTGATTGATCAATCAGGTGGCACCTCTCCAAATAGTGATGTAATTTTCTACTAAAATAGTACCCTTTCCCAATTAAAAAGCCTAGTGGTGAATCCGAAAACCGGGAGCCAGGGATAAATGAAACCCGCGACTCAAATGGAAGAGAGCCAGATCACCGCGTTTAAGACACCACTCGAGGAGTCCATGTGGGGCAGCGATCTTGGAAAGATGCCGGATGAGAAGACTCTTGGCAGATGAGTTCTGGTGCTTGTATTCAGGTTTGTCAAGTGTATCCCAGTTGGCCACTGGGGGTTGGGGAAATGGAGTGGCCTTAGGTGGTTGAAGTTTCCTGGGAAAAGATCAGAGGAAGTGGGGTGCATCTCGTTCTGCTGTGTTGATCTTATGTGTGTTCATTTATTATCATATTATTGTGATGCTTATGGGAAATAGGTCACCTGATTTTTCTTTGTGCTCAACATTGGCATTCAGTATGTGGCTGTCTGACTTTGGGTGGTGGTGCACCTGTTTTCGGTTGCTTTTGCATATCCAAGTCTTGTTTGGCCGATTGCAGCCGCCTGATCAAGAAATTCTTGCCGTAACTGTGGATGTCATATGATGTAATCATTCAATCGGACATTCAACCAGAAAAAGCGTTGTCATTTGTTATTGTTCTTTTTTACCCTCTGGTAAACTAGCATATATAACTATGGAAAATCACAATTTTTAATGGGAAAATCCACGAACTTTCTATGGCCATGGCTTCAATAGCTATGTTAGTTTACTGCAGGGTGAATCATCATTAATCCCATTAACATCCCATTAAATCACCATTTTCCTATGGTTTTTCTATGGTTTTTTCCAACCCAGAGGTCCAACATTGGAGAGAACTCTGCCTGGCTGAGGGCTCCTGGGCCTCGTTGTCAGATGCCGGAGGTCATGGTCCCTTGGATCTCGTAGGGCAGTGGGGATTTCAGCAGCAAAACATGGAGATTTGATACGGGTATGATATGGGTTACCCTCCGGTGTTGAAAGATAGCTAGCTTAAAAAGCTTCTGATTTACTTAGAGCATTATCCATGTTTTTTTTTCTAGTTACATGGCCATTGTTTAATGGATTTCCCATTGCCATGTTTGATTGTTGGATGATATATATATATATATATTGCGACATATGTAACTATTAGTTCGACCTGGGATGATCCTCCAAGCTCCTCAGCATATTTGACGGTCTCTTCAGGATTTCGCAGGATTGATGGTTCATCACCCTAAAGATTGACAGGTATTGATCTATCCCCAGCTCATGAAAATGATGCGTGATGGTTTTCAAAGACCATATACATACATACATGCATACATACATACATACATGCATGCTACATTACATTACATTACATTACATTACATTACATTACATTACATTACATTACATTACATTACATTACATTACATTACATACATACAGACACACACACACATACATTACATTACATTACATTACATTACATTACATTACATTACATTACATTACATTACATTACATTACATTACATTACATTACATTAATATTAACTTAGTTATTTATATATGTACATATACTTCAACATAAATAGATAGTATATGGATAGATATATGCGTATGGGAAGGCGATGGAGAGAGACATACATTTACATTCTTTATAAATCAATATATATATATATATACATATCTAGACCATAGGCACAAATAGGTATTGATCCGTAGCCTGATATCCCGCATGCGGCGATGTTATGAGCGTTCCGTGCGTCACAAAGAACGGGTCGAACTCCAATGGCATCCAATAGCTGACACTCACGCTGAAGACTGAATTAACGTGACCGAGGCAGCTTCCTCACAGATGGCGTACAAATGACATTTCCATGGTTTATGGCAAGTTGCATCTTCATGATTGTCAAGTCATAAGTTGGATTCGCCACCAGAATGAGGTCACAGTCATCAAAAACAGGGCAGAAGGATGGCAACCAGCCAGCTATTGCGTCTTAGACTCTGTCCCACCTGTTCTTGCCCTTGTTCTTTGTCCTCTTTTTCCTGTTGTTGTTGTTCTTCTTCTTCCTCTTCTTCCTCTTCTTCTTCTTCTTCTTCTTCGTATTCTTCGTATTCTTCGTATTCTTCTTGGTCTTGTTGCTGTTTTTATTGTTGCTGTTACTAGTGCCAAATGAAGATTGCAAATGATGTCCTTGCTTCAAACATGTGTGATTGTCCCACAGGCAGCTGCCTTCGCATCGATCCTTGGCTCATTCAATGGGCTCATGCGACTGGGGGCGAACTACTACTGGGTCAGCCTTGATAGTTCGGGTGGTTTGCTCAATAGTTTCACTATTCCCTATTGAGCCAAGATGCAAGTACCTTGTTGGAAAGTGTTTGGAGTGTGATTTAGGAGGTAAGTACCTTCCCAGGAGGTGTTTGGATCCATAGGGATTACACAATATCAATAGCTAATTGTTAGTACTATAGTATATTTTACCGCCATAGTTGCTACTATTATGTAATATCAACCCATAGTTTCTCTCAGTGACTCCTACAGTTTTCCGTTAATGCTTCTACAATTTTCTACATGTGTCATTGTCTTGTCATACTGAGTTTTAATTGTTTAATTATGTGTTTTTTTCTCCTAAGCGGGGCTAGTTTTATCAGCTATTGGAGAAACGAAAACAACAGTGCTTTCGAGCATCATGAACTGACCGTCCCAAGGCGTTCACGCCAAGGCGTTCACGCGAGACAGAACCTGTGGACAAAGTGTCGTTTTTTTCCAAACAAACCTTGGATTCTACCAGTCGAATTCTCAGGGGTCTCTTCATTTTTCCTTGATCCAATCTTGTCCAATTCTAGAAGATTGTGCACCGGTTGTCCAGATGTCTAAAGTTGTGACTTTGGTGTATTTGTGTTCACCCCATTGACTATAAGATACTAAAAATAAGATGATAAATCTACAATATATCAAATATATCTAGCATTCATCCAACCCTTAAGCTCCTGAACTAAACCCACCCTGTTGCTGTCGGGGGTCCCTAGGAGACGAAGCGCCGAGGGTAGGGCGCCCGAGCCAGCCTGTACTGTCAGAAAGGGGAGTTACTGAGTTGAGACCATCAAGAAGTATATAGGGAGTTCACCGAAAATGAAGTTAAGCAGCTCTGAATACATTGCTTTAATAAGTTTGCTATGAATACGATTGAATGCGCAAAAGTTTGGGGGAGGTTTTGATTTTGAGACAACTCTGCATTGGTCACAATTATCACCCCCCCAAAACGGACAATGACAAAGATGTCAAGCTTTCGTGGGCCCAGGGTACATAGTCAACCGGTTCTGGGAATACTATGTAGTGTACAGAGCCAAGAAATACTACTGTATGGGATTTTGAGTGTTTTTGATGGAAATATGGTTCGAAGAGTAGTTTCTTCCAAGTGATCTCCCCAGGGTGATACCCACCAGATGTAGATGGTAAAATCATGCAAACCTTGCAGAGTTTCTCTGAAAGATCCTTGCAATCAACTCAGCGGACATTATAATAGATTAGAACTCCGAAAGGATACATGATATGATTAAAAATTGCGCAATCTTCCCAAAATATTGCCATTTCCCGCGGGTTGTTACAAGCTATTGATTGCTTCAGCAGAAGGAGTTCGCTGGTGTGTTTGCATCCTCATCAACCCAAATGTCCACCACCAATAGCGGTAGCGTGTTGGGACCAACCCCGATTTGCATATGGGGTGTGCTACCGTGATACCCAAAATTTCACTTTTTGGGATAACATCATGTCCGAAAGGTGATATGATTAGATATGGTCCAATATGGTCCAACTTGTTTGTTTGCATCTTGAATGATGTTCAATTTAGGAGGTTTAGAGTTTAGAACGTTCAGAATGCAGTGTCCTTCAATCTTGGTGTAAATGCAGATTCGCATCCGTGATTCACCCATGTTTTGGGTGGGAGAAACCTTGACTCTACCCTGCTTCCAAGCCTTACATCAGGCTCTCGCGACTTCAGCTTGGGCTACTGGGTTTGAGATGTCTGGATGGTGGGAGGGGTTGGGTCTTCAAGCTGATGACTTTATATAAAGCTCCGCTCTAACATGTGAAAGAGAAGGCTGTGAAGATCAAAGATGGGCATTTGTTTGGCCACAGTTGGGTTCTAATTCCAAAACCCTACAATCAAGACCATTTGGTGGGTTGTTTTAAATATATTTTGTGTGTTGGGCCATATTTGGGGAGAGACATCCCCAACAAGGAGCATGTGTTTTCTGGACGTCACCAACTGTTTTTTGTTTCTTTTTTGCATGACAGTTACGGTACAACCCCAATGCAAGGTGTTGCGCGCCAGTTTAAAGTTGGTGTATAACCAGTAACTCATGTAGATATATATGTAGAATTTATGTACATAGATATACTGATATACTGTAAATCAAAGGATAGTATATGTACCATAAACCCTGCAGTTCTTGACTTATTTGCACCAACTGAGCGATTTCGCTCACTGTGGGCACCACCTGGTGATGACGGTTGGGTCCCTTTTGGGTCCTGCTGAGGTATGATTTGAGGCACCAGCAACCTGTGATCCGCGGGTGTGACGTTGAGTGTGCTCTCTATGCATTGGGAACGTAACATGGCAATAGCATGCAATAGCTGGTTTTGAAATGTTTTGAACTCACAGCGTGGTTATTTGACATAGCCATGGAACATTACCATGTATTATAGGTAAATCATCATAGATCATCTACAAATGGGCCATTTTCCATGTCTATGTTAAATAACCAGAGGCTAATCTTCAAAACATCCCAAAACATTTGAAATATCCAAAAACATGGGACATATATTTTCTGGGTCAGTTTCTGGAAAAACGAACATTTGCTGGATTTGGGGCGGCTTTTCCAGCCCAAATAATGTAATTCCGTATGTTTCTCCGCATGATTTGCTGCAGCTACATCCCAAAAACTTGCCATCTCCAGGGGCTCGGCGGCCTGGATGTTCGCCGGAGAAGAGCTGGCATGACAACCATCGGTTTCTGAATTTTCTCTCGGGCACCCAAGTTGTCATCCAAATCATCCAAGTTTATTTTTCTCCCGCAAGAGGGAAAACAGTTTTTGGGGGGTATGGTATAGTATGAAAAAGAACATAAGAACCATTAAGCAAATAGCTTATATAGCTGGTCTCCCATCCACAGAATTACGAGGTACGAGCTAAATCCAGAGCTACTGTGTTGAAGAGTTCATAATTTTATGTGGGAATTAATTGTCATTCTCATGCAGCCATTGAAATATGAAATATGTGCATGCAAAGCCTCACCTGCAGCGACTAATCGTATCAGAGAACCCTGAGAGCATCAGGTTGGTTCTGTGTTGGGAATGAATAAATTGCTACTTTCACCGCCGTCCACTTTCATTCCCTATATTTGTTTCCACAACTCCTGCAAAGGATTACAATAATTGTTGCCCCAAGGTGCAAAACGTTTCGGGACAGAATATGTCGATGGGTCACTCCCTTAACCAAACAGTCAGCAGATTGCAGGTATCTGTCCAATTCCGAAGGAAATTATATATTTGTATATTCTTGGATAGACATATATATATATATATACACATGCCATATCTTGCTCAAGGGGAATGATTACTTCTGTGTTGGGCAAGCTGAAGTAGTGCCAGTTGTTTGTCAGCGAATTCACGACCAGGTCGCAGTTGGTGAATCAGCCAGCGTCGCAATTGGGACAAACCCGATTCTCACGGGAATCCGTTCGTACATCCTGCAGAGATATGAAAGAACTCAGTGTAGGAGGTGCCACCCCGGGCACCCAAGTGACGACGCATTCCTGCTATGACAAGCCAAGGAGCTATGAATTGCCCCAACCAAATGATAGAACAGCCTCCAAAACGGCCACAACTGATCTAGAGTTACCTAGTTTTGGGGTTCAACGTGGACCAAGTTTAATATGGAAAAAATAAAATAATGAACATTCAGATCATCCATTAGGCTTTGGGCGCACCTGATTCTTCAAGGCCATATGTTGGGTTAAAATATGGACAAAAATGCCTGTTGTCGTTGGTGGTAACAACAGATGTCCTGCTATCCATAAGAACATGTTTACAGACCATAGCTGTACACATTGCGAAGCCCAAAATATCAAAGTTGACCAAAGTTGCAGACCTCGTTTCGGAAACATCATCGAACTAACATCCAGGCGTCCGTCCTCTGGCAAGCCCTATATATTGAAATCATTGGGACAATGGAGTTCATGGGCTTTACAGGCATTGAAAATAGCGATAATGGGAAAAGCATGGATATTTCATGGAGCTTTTAACCAACAATATCCATGAATATCCAATACTAATGGGTATATGGTAGCCCCAAAAAGGATAGAAAAGTGATTTAAACCAATTTCCCATTAAAAATTTTAATTTTAGTGGGAGAAAGTGGGAGTTTGCCAACTTCTGTATCTATTTTTTGGGGGTTGCTACATCTTGGTTCTGGATGTGGAAACAGATTGAACCGTGGACGAAGCGACGTGAAACTCCTCGCCCAGGCGTAGGATCAGAGAATCTGCGCATGAAATTCATCCACCAGACAAAGGCGGACGTTGAATACGTTGACTAGTACACATTTCTGGTTGGCGCTTTGGAATATGTTATTGATATGTTATATATTATTATATGTCTGTATGTGTATGCATATGTATATATATATAATTATATATCTATATGTGTAAACATATGTATATATATATATATGTGTGTGTGTGTGTGTTTATCAATGTATATATCTATATATGCAAATATAACTAGCATTAGAATATGCATACACATATATAGATACATTGTGCACATTGCAAAAATATCTTATGTTTTTATTGTATTTTATATTCGGATCGCTGTAAACGATTCAGAAAGACCAAGACGGTTGAAACACCCAACCAGATTTGCAAAAGTGCCGTGAGCCGCTGATTCAGCGTGCTGTTTCGCCCTCCGTGATGCCTCAATGCCGCGGTCGTCATTTCTGGAAGGTCACGGCAAAAGATGATATCTTAATGATCCATCTGTGCTTCCTTGAGGTAGCAGGAAGCCGTGAGCAGTTTGGCCCCTAGTGGCTTGATACCAACAAAAAGAGGTTATACTCAGTCTACTGAGTGGTACTATCCGAATCTATCCAACATGTTGGGGACTATCATACAAAAATGATCTGGACTGAAACCGGGAATCCCCATCAATGTCACTGGGCTGATCATGACACAGTCCCAGCTGGTTGATTTTGGTTGGTGAAAAAATCAGGTTGCCTTTGGATGCCTTTGGACCATATCAATCTATAAAGAGATGATAGCCGTTTGACGGATTTTTTTGGGGTGGAGTCCGTATATCCTGGATAAGCTGTTCTAGGGCCCGGTTACCTCGAAGCCATTGGATGCAACAGATGTGTAAAGCAGCAGCTTTTCACAAACCGAAAGGTTGTCGCTCGCCTCTTTCCGGTGTGGCAGTTCCAAGGCTAGCCCTGCACGCCGGCAACCAGGAAACTTGGGTTGATGATTTGAGGCAAAGTTCGATGGTCCAAAATTTGACCACTTATGATTGTTAAATATTTTTAATTTGTTGCCCCTGGCGCCCAATGTTGTAGCCATACTGTACCTTTTTTGTAGCAATTTGTGAGAAAACATGGCAGATTGTACCCGAATTTTCCTGTGCCCCCATGATTTCCAGACATCCTTATATCGGAGTCAGCCTTATGGAGCGTTGTGTCTTCGATAACTTCGATATTTGGTTCCTTCGGCAGTAAAAACACAGTCCATGTTCTTAGGAAAATTTATATCCCGGAATTGAATAGAATTGGTGGGAAACATACAGGAAATCTTTATACCAGTAGTACCGCACAAGGCGGTGGCGGAAGTTTCAAAAATGGCAAACCTATAGGAGAGGTTCGTTGTTGTGAGTCATGGATGGCAGAGCAGATNATCAAAAGGTGGTTGGAGCGTCGGCCTATCTATCTGTCTATCTATCTGCCTGCCTAACTAACTGACTAACTGACTAACTAACTGACTGACTGACTGACTAACTAACTAACGAACAAGCTAACTAACAAACTAACAAACTAACTAACTGACTCACGGACTAACTGACTAACTGACTAACTGACTAACTGACTAAGTGACTAAGTGACTAACTGACTAACTGACTAAGTAACTGAGTCACTAACTAACTAGCTGACTAACTAACTAACTAACTAACTAACTAACTAACTAACTAACTAACTGACTAACTGAAGAACTGACTAGCTGAGTAACTGACTAGCTGACTAACTAACTAGCTGACTAACTGACTCAGTGAGTAACTGACTAACTGACTCACTGACTCACTGACTCACTGACTAACCGACTAACTGACTAACTGACTAACTGACTAGCTGACGAACTGACTAACTGACTAACTGACTAAGTAACTAAGTCACTAACTAACTAACTAACTAACTAACTAACTAACTAACTAACTAACTAACTGAAGAACTGACTAACTGAGTAACTGACTAGCTAAGCAACTAACTAGCTGACTAACTGACTCACTGACTAACTGACTAACTGACGAACTGACTCACTGACTAACTGACTAACTGACTAACTGACTATCCGACTAACTGACTGATTGACTAACTGACTAACTGACTAACAAACTAACTAACTGACTAACTGACTAACTGAGTAACTGACAAACTGACTGACTGACTAACTGACTAACTGACTAACTGACTAACTGACTGACTAACTGACTAACTNTTAAGTTGCTAGTTCAGTTAGTTAACTGACATCTCAAATTTTGCTTAAAACCCTCAGTTTTTGACACTTTTGACTTCCAAATGTGCTTGGCGCCACAACAGCGTGCACTTTTTCGACATCGGATGGCCATCGGATCGTCAAAAAGTGCTCCGAGACCCTCAGTTTTTTACGATTTTCACTTCCAAATGTGCTTCGCGCCACAGCGCCGTGCACTTTTTCCACATCTCAACTTCCAAAAGTGGTCCGAGCATGTGGTGTTTTTAACATTTTTACTTCNACTTTTTCCACATCTCAACTTCCAAAAGTGGTCCGAGCATGTGGTGTTTTTAACATTTTTACTTCCAAATGTGCTTCGCGCCACAGCGCCGTGCACTTTCTCAACTTCCATAAGTTGTCCGAGACCGACAGTTTTTAACACTTTTTACTTCCAGGTGTGTTTCGCGCCACAGGGCCGTGCACTTTTTCGACAACTCAACTGCCAAAAGCGCTCCGAACATGACAGTTTTTAACACTTTTTACTTCCAAATGTGCTTCGCGCCACAGCGCCGTGCACTTTTTGCACATCTGAACTTCCAAAAGTGGTCCGAGACCGTCAGTTTTTAACACTTTTTACTTCCAAATGTGCTTCGCGCCAGAAAGGCATGCAATTTTTCATCTCTCATCTGCCGAGATGTCTCCGCACCCGCCGCTTTAGCGAGCCTACTTCTCGACCCTCCGGAGCCACAAAACATTGGAAA
>BGPT01003411.1:31340-50372 GCA_003297045.1 Symbiodinium sp. clade C Y103 | reverse complement strand
TTCGCCTCAACTCGTAGTCGGCTTCGGACTCACCAGGCTCACGCGCTACCATGAAAACACAATGTCGAGCTGCGGAGCTCTATTTTACTTGAGCCAAAACAGTATTGGACTCAGACTCAAACCCCTGGATCTTTACACTGTACATGTGGGNGCTCTATTTTACTTGAGCCAAAACAGTATTGGACTCAGACTCAAACCCCTGGATCTTTACACTGTACATGTGGGTTATTATAGGCTATACATGTCTTCATTTATTGAGAAATATATATATATATATGTATATATATTGAAAAAATATATATTTATTGAAATATATATACATATACTGAAATATATCTATATAGTGATA
Organism: Symbiodinium sp. clade C Y103; assembly: GCA_003297045.1. Taxonomy (NCBI): domain Eukaryota; class Dinophyceae; order Suessiales; family Symbiodiniaceae; genus Cladocopium; species Cladocopium sp. clade C. The sequence continues at coordinate 50,023 of BGPT01003411.1, read as the reverse complement.
TATATATATATATACTGAAATATATGTATGTAATGATATATATATATATATTGAAATATATATATATATATTGCTATATATATATATCGAAATTTACATTTACATTTATATACATGTTGAAATAGATAAATATATATATATATATTGAAGTAAATATATATATTTTTTATTTATTTATTTATTTACTAAATAAAACATATATATATATATATTGAAATACATATATATATATATTGAAATATATATATATATATATTGATTTATTTATATATTGAAATATACCTCAACATATATATATATATATATGTTGAAATAAATATATACATATATATATGTTGAAATAAATATATATATATATATTTTTTTGCAAGATATTGAAAGATATTGAAATTTATTGAAATATATTGAAATTTATTGAAATATTTTGAAATATAGAGAAATGATGTTCAAGACATTGTTCACAACATGTGCCAATAGAAGGGAACTTTAGGACCTTAGGAGCATGTTCAGAACCAAAGTCCTCACGGACGGAATAGAAAATGAATCCTCAGACATCTGAGGAATCTAGCAGCATGGCGCCATTGCGTCCTGCTTTCTGGTGTTTTTGCCAAAAATCACCAAGTGGCCAGGAGTAGGTCATCAAGAAGGGACCGATGACCAAGAAGCTCCAAAAAAACCTCAAAGCAAGTAGCCCACGGCACTTTTTCAGAAAACAACATGTGTCAAACAAGTTTCCCAGTTGGCTTGTGAGAAGTCAAACAAACGAAAGTCCAAGAGCAAAAAAATCCAAAAAGTTCGAGCATCAACAACACAAACGAAACATCGTGCTGGCTTTTTCGTAGGAACAAAAAAAATATCCCGGCAAGAAAACCCAAACAGTGCGTAGTTAGGACTCCAAAGGGAAAGGTGGAAAGCACCCGAAAACATCAATGGCTTCAAGCTAGCAGGACAAGATCGGCCCTAATACTGAAGCACAGTGTTCATTCAAGTTGGCCTCTGGGAGAAGAGATACAAGGTTCTGCAAGCTCCCTTTGCAAAGATCTCTGTAGAATATCATGCGCAAGATCTCCTTGACAGGTTCGCTGTAGAAACTGCTGCGCAAAATCTCTTTGTAAGGCTATCTGCACAAGGTGTCTAAAAGAGATCTCCACAGAAGATCCCTGCACGAGATCTCAAAGAAAGATCTCTGTTCAAGCTCTGTAGACAAGATTTCTGAGCAAGATATCTGTTCTCTTCACCAAGTCTCTGTACAGGATCTCTATACCAGGTCTCCTTGCAATATCTCTGCGCAAAGTCTCTGTAAAAGCTCTGTTGGCAAGATCTCTGTCAGGGACCTCTTGGCAGGATCTCGGCTTACAGATTCCTATCATAGGTCTCTTGGCAAGATCTCTTTACTATGAGATCTCTGTGGAAGCTGTCTGTAAGAGCTCTCTTAGCAAGATCTCTGCAACAGATCTCTATGCGATGTCTCTGCACAGGATGTCCAGAAGAGGTGTCCGGGCAAAATTTCCATACAAGATCTCTTTAAGAGGTCTCTTGGCAAGATTTCTTTATTCCCGAAAGCTCCGCGAAGGGTTTTTCCCAAACAATGATTGCTAAATTCATCCTTTCACTTCATCTACACAGCATCTCCACATCGTGTACATCAACTTCATCTACTGTACATCACATACATCAACTTCAATCATCAATGTCAATCATCATTCATCAACATCATCTCATCTACATCATCTACATCAACTTCAATCATCAACTTTATCTACATCATCTACATCAAAATCATTATATCAACATCATTTGTGACAACTTCATGTACATCACATACGTCATGTTACACAGGATCTGTTACACAGCAGTTGTTCCACAGGAGCTGTTGCGCAAAAGGTAATACTCAGGAGTTTTGTATTCAGCAGTTGTTACGCGGGTGTTATTAGTCAGGAGTTTTTACACAGGAGCTATGCTCAGGAGCTTATATACTCAGGAGTTGTGACGCAGGAGATATTACACAGGAGTTGATATTCAGGAGTTCATACTCAGGAATAAAGCTCCTACACAAAACTCCTACTTCCCAAGTTTTTCCGAATTCTCTCTTGAGGCGGCAGGGCAACCAAAAGCTGGTTTGCGAATCGCAACCCTCTCCGCACTTCCTGCGTGTCTGACGCACAAACGTGTGGTGAAATGCGAATGCTGTTTGTACTGGAGCAACCCTCTCTGCACTTCGTGCACGTCGGAGGAACAAACGTGCACCCAAATTCGAATCTGAAGGTGTCCGGATGAACAGTCTCCTCATTTTATGCGCGTCAGACGCCCAAACGTGTGGTGAAATGCTTATTTTGGTTTGGCCGCCGTGACCCTTTGCAGAGACCGTGCGTGCTGGACCCACAAACATGTGGTGAAATGCCACCTTTTGTGTGCCCGATGCGCGCCAGTTGCACGAAATGAAGTTGGAACTTCAAAAGCTGAAGTAAAGTAAAATTGCAATTGTGAAATCTCAGATGCAACCTTTTCGCACAAAAATGGAGGTCAAACTACCAAAACTGCTGTAAAGTTGCGATTTTGAGACGTCAAAAGGTATTCTGTGGCAAGCGTTCTTTGTGTAAAAGCTTCTCGGTGTAAAAGCTTCTTGGCGTAAACGCGTCTGTGTGTAAAAGTGTCCGTGTGTGAAAGTTCCTCTGTGTAAAGACTTCTCTGTGTGAAAGTTTCTGTGTGCGTAAAAGTTTTTTGTGTGAAAACCTCTCGTGTGTAAAAGCTTTTGTGTATAAAAGTTTTTGTGTGTAAAAGTTCCTGTGTTGAAAAGTTTCTGTGTGTAAAAGTTTTTCTGCGTAGAAAAGACTTCTGTGTGCAAAAGCTCCTCTGTGTAAAGACTTCTGTGTGTAAAAGTTCCTCTGTGTAAAGGCTTCTCCGTGCAAATACTTCCCTGTGTACCACTTCTGTGTGCCAAAGCCCCTTGTAAAGACTCCTCTGTGTAAAAGCTTCTGTGTGTAGCAGCTCCTCTGTGTGTAAAAGTTTCTCTGTGTAAGAACTTCTGGCTTCTCTGTGTGTAAAAGCCCCTCTGTGCGTAAAAGCCTCTCTGTGTAAAAACTTCTTTGTGTGTAAAAACTGCTGTGTGTAAAAGCTTCTGTGTGTAAAGCTTCCGTGTGTAATAGCTCCTCTGTGTGTAAAAGCTTCTGTGTGTAGAAACTTCTGGCTTCCCCGTGTGTGAAAGCCCCACTGTGCGTAAAAGCCCCTCTGTGTAAAAACTTCTCTGTGTGTAAAAAAACTTCTGTGTGTAAAAGCTTCTCTGTGTAGAGGCTTCTCTGTGTAAACGCGGCTTTGTGTAAAAGCCCTCTATGCAAACACTTCTATGTTTAAAATCTTCTGTGTGTAAAAGCTGCTCTGTGCAAAACATTTTCTAAGTAAAAGCACCTGTGTTCAAAATCTTCTCTTTGTAAAGACTTCTCTGCGTAAAAGCTTCTGTGAAGCTTCTGTGCGTACACGCGTTTCAAAGCTTCTCTGCCTAAAGGCTTCTGTGTGTGTACAAGTTCCTCTGTGTAAAAGCTTCTGTGTGTAAAAGCCCCTGTTTGTAAAAGACCCTTTGTATAGAAACTTCTGTGTGTCAAAGCCCGTTGGTAAAAGCTCCTCCGTGTACCAAAGACCCTCTGTGTGTAAAGACTTCTCTTTGTAAAAGTTTCTCTGTGTAAAAGTGTTGTGTGTAAAAGCTTTTCGACATCCTTATGCATCAACAACCCGGTCATCTTCATTTGTGCTTTTCAACCCTCTTTTGATCTACTCCCTCCTGCTCTTCTTTCGGGCCTCACTGTCGTCTAGTTATGAGATCTCTGTACAAGCTCTCTATAAGAGCTCCCTTGGCAAGATCTATGTAAGAGACCTCTTGGCAAGATCTCTGCGACAGATCTTTTTGCAACGTCTCTACACAAGATCTCCTCAAGAGGTGTCCTGGCAAAATCTCCGCACAAGATCCCTTTAAGAGGTCTTTTGGCAAGATCTCTCTATTATCAGATCTTTGTAGAAGCTCTCTATAAGAGCTCTCTTGGCAAGATCTATGTAAAAGACCTAGTGGCAAGATCTCTGCAACAGATCTCTATGCAATGTCTCTGTACAGGATCTCCACAAGAGGTCTCTTGCAAAATCTCCGTACAAGATCTCTGTAAGAGGTCTCTTGCAAGATCTCACTATTATCAGATCTCTGTACAAGCTCTCTTTAGGATCTATAGGAGCTTTGTTGGCAAGATCTCTGCAACAGACCTCTTGGCAAGATCTCTGCACAAGGTGTCTGTAAGAGCTCTCTGTACAAGACCTCTACAAGAGGTCTCCGTGGCAAGTTCTCTTCCCAAGCTCTCTTTAAAAGACTTCCTTGTCAAGATCTCTGCGCGAGCTCTCCTTGACTATCAAAATCAGCACCGCGCCACAACGAGAGCGATCCGACAGGCTTAAAGTGACGAGAGGGTTGCGCGAGCATATGTTAGATTTTCACAAAAAAGTGCACGCGCCACAAAACATGAACATTGAAAATGTCAAAAGCAACGTTTTACCTAGGTCTCAGCCATTACCAAGTACTGCGCCTGCAACGAAAAATGAGCCCGAGGCATCCGAAGCCCTGCGCCTGCCACGCAGAATCACCATCACGCCCAAAATCAAAATCGATCACAGTTTCACAAAACGAGGCTTTCGGCCCTTTCAAGACGTTGGCCAAGTTCACCAAATACTGTGCCTGCCACACAAAATGACCTCCAAAACCACCTCTCATTTTGACCGGGTGAAAAAGTGTCCGATGTCCTGCACCTGTCACGCAAAACGACGTTTCAGACCTCAAAATTGCCCCTGATGTCCCACGCCTGCCACACAGAATGGACATAGCTCAAAAAACGAGCTCGGCGCCCTAGTAAAACGAGCCCTTCGGAAGAAAGACCTCCGGGGACACCATTTGGTGCGAGACTTCCTTCGAAAACGGAAGCTTAGGGAACTGTTGTGCTGTAAGGGCCATCAACAATTCCGCGCATGTATGATACCATCTCGAATGAACAGCGCGCCTTGACACTTCCCCTAAGAACCCCAAGTGTGGCCACACTGTTTGGGGAATAATTCCTCAGGCAGGATGTATGGCATTTTCACTCTGCAATGGGAATCTGAATCTGCAAAAATGCCTAACACGGCGCTCCAGTGAAGCCTGTTGCAGTTCTGTGGCAATGGCTTTGGAAAGAAAGCCAAAACGTGACGAAGCATGCCATCAATTGCAATAGGCTCAGGCTCAAGATTTTGATCGTTTAATTAGCTCCCGTCTCTGCCCGTCTCTCTCATCAAGGAACTGCTCCCACTGATACAACATGTCGCGAGCGTCTCACTGATGGTGGTGCACAACCGAGGACAGCAGTCGTTTCACGTTGACCCAAACGCTCGGAGCCAAAACAGGCAATGAGAGTTTGGAGTGCAATTACATGCATCAACACGTGTGCGAATAGAGTAGATCTGCAATGCAATTTATCTGTAGTACTTGTTACTCACCATTCGAAAATAACATGTGGATCTATGTTTGATTTTCACACGAGTTTGTCATCAAACTGTGTCCCACTTCCTGACCTGTGATGAGTTCATTTATGTTTGCAATATTCCGCATGTGGTTTCTGCTCGCATCCAGATGGAAGCAGGACGAGCTTCTCTGTTTATTGACATGCCACCAAAAATGTTTATCCAACTGGAGGGTATCTGAAGGCTTCCACTCAAATGAAATCCAGCAAAGTTAGTGTCCTCCTTCTTCTCTTGCATCTTCTGTGCCGCGTGCATCTTGCGCACCTCTGAGCATGTTGCATGACGTGTCACAAAGTTTGTCCATCTAGTTCACCACTGAATCTCCATTCACCTGTCGTTGGATTTCTTGGGTCTTCCATTTCGATTCTGTGACCAAGACATCGAAGGAAATCCAACCTAATTCATTGGTGCCTAATTAGTACTTCCTAAGCTAGTTTGGTTTAGTTTGGCACCTTTCCGGGACGGCATCCAGGCCTCTGGAGACTGATATTCGAGGACCTGTGAGCATTTCTGCTCATAGGCCCGGTCACTATGTGTCTTTGCTTCCTGGCAGTGATCCACTGGATCATTAAGTTCACAGAAGTTCACTATGTTGATTGGAAGCTTTCAAAATCTTTCAAACTTCTGTAGCTCGAAAAACGGACACTTTTGAAAGACTAAATCTTCTGGCAAGATCAAAAAAAGCGCAGGCGTCAAGCATTGCGGTCTTCAACTACCATCTGCTATGACCGTGCTCATTAACAGACTCAAGGCGTCGGGCGACCATGCGCGGCGACAAAGGCTTCTCCGGATGGCTATGCCACACAAAGTCTGGCAATCCAGTTCGAAGGGTGTTGATAAATGAAAGCTCTCGCCAGAATCATTTCACATCAGAACAAGATTACATTTAAAAAACTTTAACAAAAAACAACTCATGTTTTTCCAGAAGATTCTTTGGTCAGCTTCAGCTTCCAGGATTGCAGGTGTATAAAAGGGTCGAGGCAACGAAAAGTTTGGAGCGTGCTTGTGGGCCATTGAAATCTGTGCTCTAAGGCAGGGCATAGCTACTCTTTTGGAGGAGCAACTGTGCAAAATGAAAGAAACATAAAGAAACCAAATTGTGCACAACATAAAGAAGTACAAAGAAACACAATTATGGTTATTTCAAAATGTTCACAGATTTTTGACCGGTCAATTTTCAGTTCACCACCCAGGCGCACCGTTGGGCATCAACCTCCTGGACGGATCATGAGCCACCTCTGGCTTGACCTCTGCACTTCGACCTCAACATCTTTTCCGCCGTTCAAGAGAACCTGGAAAGAACCCGGAAAAACATGAAAAAAATAAAAAAAAAAAAAGACTAAAGTGACTAAAGCAGTTGCTGAACTCCCCAACTTGCACACTGAACTCGCAATCTCTTGATTGAAATTTCTAGGGCTCCGACCGAACATGTTGGAGGAAAGCTGCATCTGCCGGACAAAGGCTGTGTCGATTTTGGGATCATCATCTTCGTCCTGGACCTGAACAATTGAACTGCGAAACTTCGAGAAATATGCTTGGGGCAATTTGGGTCTGCAATGTTTCAAGTGGTTCAACATGTGATGTGCCATCCAAAAAAAAGTATCCATCCCAAAAGAAACCAAGAACTTTCAATTTGCACTTTGTCAGCACACAGTTTGAGAAGACTGTTGTGTTGCGCACATGTGGCTCAGGGATCTCCAATTTTGTGGGTCCTTCCTTGCATGTCATGCAAGCTTTGTATCCGGGGCATTTCTGATCTGTAGTGGTTGTGCTCCCTCAAGCTCAGAAGTCTCTCCTTTGCAGTGGCTGTCTGTTTCTGCTGAACGCATGCTGTCCCCATGGCATGTGGATTTTCTCTCTTTGCTGCTTTGGAAGGAAGTTGTGAAAACACGTGTCGCGCAAAGTTGGAGAAGACTGCAGGGTCAGAACGTGCAGCCGCAGCACCAAAAGAATTCCCACAAGGCGCAGTCGACTGCTAGACTCCCGAAGCTGCTGGGTTCAGATGCATTGGACGCCGAGTCGCAGGAGAGCCAAACTGTAGATTCGCTGTAGACTCTCAAGTAGCTTCATGGGAAAGGTTTTCTGGCGGGAATAGCAACAACTTTTTTAATGATCTTAAATATTCTTAAATCATACTCACTCATAGACTGATACTTTGACCATGCACTCTGGGGGTTCACAACTCAGGACACCTCGGCACATCATTGTGTGTCAGAATTGAGCGCAATAAACTGTTGCCCCAAACGCTGTATGACTTAGCGTGGCTCTCCAATACAATCTCCTCTATAGTTCTGGATGAATCTCAGGTAGCCACCTGGTGTTCTGCTCTCAGAATTCTGCCATATTTTACCAGCGTCTCGAGGTGGCTTGGCATTTGACACTAAAATAGTCACTTCAACCCAAGGCCGGGAAATGTCTTTAATACATTGCTGAATGCTGAGGCCTATGGGCATCACGGATATGTTGAATGGGCTGCATCCTTCCCGTGTCAGCATCACCTCTTTTGAAAGCAGACTGCAGAGGTTGCTGTGGAAGATCTGGAAGTCATTCAAAGGACATTCAAAGGGCATTCAAAGGGCGTCGAAGCTTCATTGACCCTGAAGCCTACATGTGCTTTTCACTTTCCAACTTGCTGGTGCGTTACAGCAACACTTCACTACGCTCACTGCTAAAGAAAAAATGAGCATCAACTAAGGTCAGAAACCGCCGGACACTTTTTAATTGCTAAAGCTCCCAAAGTTGGAATGCTTGTCAAGTTGGAATCCAGGTGCTTGCAGAATGCTGGCCACCCTCCATTCATCATTTAGTACACCCGAAGTGTAGCACTGTTGCTGATTACACACAGGTGATACCAAGCCCACGTGCCTCGGGATAACCAGAGGCTCTCCGGGCTTCCCCAGCCTGCACGAATATGTTTCAAATCGGTTGGAGGGGACGGCTTCGTTCGCTGCATGATCTGGATTGTGTCAACACAACATATGTTGGATAGTGAAGCAGTTGCAGCCTTCGTGTAGAAAGTTTGAAGCTGGTACATGAAACCTACAAAACAAGCAAAATGAACCAAATTGCCATTGATTTGCATAGATTTGCATATCCCATCCCTAATACTTGACAAGGCCAAACCCGGCCCCGGCCAAACCCGGCCAAACCCTGGCCTCAGGAACTGGCAAGGGATAATTACTTGCTGGCAAGACCTCGGAACCTCAGACAGAACAGGGCTCGATCACCTGCTCAAGGTGCTGAACGGCCATGAAATTTGATTTCAAGGACCATGTGATTTTTTTTGTGATATACTCTTGTATATATATTATATAGATATATATATATATAAAAATATGTGTATATATTTAAATAAATATATATATATACATGTATGTGTATATGTGTATGTATATGTATATGTACATGTATATGTACATGTATATATACATGCATATGTACATGCATATGTACATGTACGCGTATATGTACATGTATATGTACATGTATATGTACATGTGTCTGTGTATGTATATGTACATGTACAAGTATATGTATATCTATTTTTTCATGTAAATGTACATGTTCATGTGTATGTATATGTGTATGTACATGTATATGTACGTGTAGGTGTACATGTATATGTGTATGTATGTGTATGGATCCTTCATGCACTTGTCCGACTCTCCAGACAATTTGGGATCACAGGTGAATGGATAGATCCGTTGCCGCCATTGGCGCCACATCAGGGTCCCTATCTGCCTTGGCTCTACGTTTTCTTTCAGAGCTTTCACAACCATCTCATCCATTCAAGTGCCCCCAATGCCCTGAACTTGCTCTCCTGACATCTCTGCAATTGTGGGATTTTGAGCTGCACATCCCCAGCTCGTTTGCTGGATTGGCTTTGGGCATTTTGATTGGCCCTCTACTGGATTTCATCCAACTGATTCGGCAAAGCTGGAAGTTGTGGATTCAGTCCAAGCTGCATCAATTGTCCCGAGGAAGGGTTGAACCTCTGTACAAACTCGCATGAGTGATAGGGCTGTCTCCAGACAGGAATTTGATCAACTCTGTGCAAGCTTTGCTGAGAGTTCTCTGTAACGAGCTGTCTGCTAGAGTGATCGAGCTGGAGGCCAGCTCAGGCAAGCGCTCCCGATCAGTCTCTGAGAAGAGCGAGTTTGAGGTGATCAGCAGTGCTCCTTCCTCTACGGCTGCCCAGAGTGCTGCCGCTGCTGGAGTAGATTTGCCTTCTCATCGCGTTGCAGCGGCTGAGAAGATTGGTGCTTGGAAGCAGGGTCTATCTTGTGATTCGGGATAGTCACGGAACCACTTATAATCCCCCCAAAGGTTTTTGAAAGTTGGGCTGGGGCAAAAGCTTTGTGCACTTTAGATAAACAGCTTGGGGATAGCATTTTTGCCGAAAGCTGAAGCGCGGATCGCAGTGAGTGCGGCGGGGCTTGACATTCCCTCCGCCCTCACGCGCTCTCGATGAGCGGTGAAGAGGCCGAGGATCTGGAGGAGCCTGAAGCTCTTGATCTTCGGCAACACATCATCTCTTCAGGCGAGGCGGTGGAGTTCGAATACACCACTGGCGTCCTTCAAGTGGACACTTCTAACTCTTCTATCGTGGCTGTAGCTGAGGTTGACCAGCAGCTTCTGGTAGCAGTTCCTGAGGCGGCATGGCACAAGACACGCCGCAAAAGGCGCGTCGATCCAGATGCTCTGCGCAAAGCCATTGCAGTTTTGGTGCCTTTTTGCGACTCTTCAGATCGCTTCACTGCAGACCCTTCTCCTGCTACGAAGATCTGGTTAGGTTTGTCAATGGGGCAAGCGAGGGCTGCTGCTTCACAGACGTGGGACAGGCCGAGGTGGCTTTTCCTATAAGCAGCAATGGTTGCAGAGGCGGTAGGCATTGCAGAGATCAGACATGGGCTAGCTGCGCTTCGAGGTTCCGGCCAAGTTCCACCTGGCGCAAACGCCAAGGCTGCCAACAAGCGACCCAGCCTTCCTCCTGGTGTGGATCCAGCTGTCGCTCAACAGGCCCTGCTGCAAAAATGGCCCGAAGCACTAGGGCTACCTGCGCAAGCTCCTCTCAAGCCTGTAGCCGAGGAGAGCAGTGGCGAGGAAGAGGATCCAGAGCTGGCGGCCATAGATCTTGGAGGAGGCTCTGGGTCTGCCAACCCCATGGAAGCAGCAGTTTTGCGCTGACAAAGATCATGTCCGAGATGCACAAGTCAAAGAGCAAAGTCAAAGACAAAGAGCTCGAAAGCATCTTGGATCGGGCCGAGTCTGGATATGCCAAAGATCCTACCAGCGGCTCAACAAGAAGCAAGTCCGCGGCCCTTTTAGCCTTGCAGCAGCTGTTGAAGAAAAAACCCAAATTGTTGCACACTGCAATCGAGAACCGACTGCAGGAAGACTGGGAGCAAGCATCTATGCAACCCGGGATTCACCAATCGGTGATCTCGGCTCGTGGCTGGTTGGAGCATCGCAGCCGAGTTCAAGCTTTTCCTTCAACAATCCGGGCAGCCTGGACGTTGGGCGCAATATGGGACTGCTTGCGGACTGGCCGAATAGAAGAAGCCCGAGCCCGCGCCGCCTTAGGCGTGTGCGCGTTGGATCAGCATGCCTGCGATTCGGGCAATTGGCTGCTGGCAACGGAGCTGACGTTGGAGACCTCCTACAACAAGTTTCTCCTCCCATCAGCCTCCAGCTCCTGGAGAACTCCCTCACACCAAGTTGGTCGACCCTCGTTGATTCGATCTTGCGATATCAAAGGTGAAGGACCTGGCCGACTTCCACGAGAAAAAGGCCAAGCTGACACCTGCTTTCTCACGGCCCAGCAAGAGTGTGGAGGAAGCAAGCCCAAAGCCAAAGGCGAAGACGAAAGTCAAGGGAAAGGGAAACGGAAAGGGAAAGCCCTCTGCGCCAGCTGCGGAAGAGAATGCTACCAATGCCAATGTGGTGGAGTAGCTGGCAAGACCAAAGCTACAAAGCACTCAGTGCTGGGCGAGAACGCCCCTGTGGTGAATTTGAGGTTGTGGAGCTCTATTACTAGATGGGTGTTGAGATCTGGAACCAATTTTTCCCAATGTTTGCACTCTTATTTGCACACCAACCCAGCTGAAGGCCCTCTTATGGCCCATGTCAGCCCCCTACAACCGTTGGTTTCTTCCAGGCAATGTTGCACGTGATGCTGAAGGGGAGTCCTCAACGCAGCGGCAGAAGGCCGTAAACCTGGTAGTGTTGGCTCTTTCTTGGCTTCATATGCGATGCCCTGCTCATTTCCCAAAAGAGATGTCTCGTCATGTGCAGCTTTCAAAGAAGCAGTGGGGAGTTGTCAGACGGTTGGAGGAACAGCTCGTGGATATAGAGCTGGCTGGCGTCGGCCGGACCGCGGCAAAGATGGAAGGCTTGGATGATTTTTTGCATGATCTGGACCTGACAGCGGCTAGCCTTGTGAAAGAGAGCTACACTGCCCGTACGGTTTCAGCTCGAGCTAATTCATGCAGGGCAGCGAAGTCTGAGCAGCAGCTCGGGGAGTATGGCAAGATTGTGGGGAAGATGGCTTCAAAAAGCACCCCTGCTTTGGCCAAGGAGATTGAAGCTAGCAGATTGTCTTTTCCCAAAAGCCTTCCTGAGTTCAATCCCTCAAAGCTTCTTGATGAACCTCATAGGCAAGTTTATGAAGACCCTGTTAGCCTTGCTATGCACCCGGATACAGTGGGAGACATCCCTCCTACATTACAAGCGCGGGCCTCCACGTCGGGAGCCTTGGAGCTTTTGCATGTCTTAGACAAGCATCATCGGCTCCGCCTGGCCACAAAAAATGAGGTGCGTCCTTCACATTTGTGCGGAGCGTTTGGTTTGGTTAAGGATGAAGCAAAAGACAGACTGATTGTGGATGCCAGACCTGCTAATAGCTTGGAATTTACTTTGAGGAGTTGGTGTTCTACATTAGTTTCAGTCCAAGCTCTCACTCAACTGGAAATTTCACCTGGTCATGTTATGGTTTTCTCTGGGACAGATCTCCGGGACTATTACTACTGTTTCAAAGTGAGCAAGCGACGCAATCTTAGAAATGCCTTGAAGTTTCCACTCACTCTACACCAAGCGAGACAGTTTCAGTGTTTTTCTCCTGCACATGCTCTTCAAGATCAAACCATTTTCTATCCATGCCTCTCTACACTTGCTATGGGAGATTGTAATGCAGTTGACTTGGGCCTTGGGACAACGTGCACATGTTGAGCTAGGGCTGCGATGTCGTGCTTTCTCCTTTTGAACTGCTGGTCTCTCAGGGTCGGGCCCCTCGCGGCAAAATGGCTGCTGGCATGGTGATAGATGACGTGATTTTTGCGGAGCAGCTGACAAAGGACGCAGACCCGTTGAAATCTGATGGTGTGCGGCGGCTCAATCTCCTTTGCGAAGAATACCTTCAAGAGGGTTTGACGGCCCATCCAAAAAAAAAACCTGTAGGGGCCAAAACAAAGCTAGCTTCTGGGGTGTGAGTGTTGACGGTGAGAGCGGCCTGGTTGCTGGTGCGGCCGAATCCAGCTCGTTTGGTTCCTGTCTTAGACTTGGCTGCCAGAGTAGCCACACGGGGTCTAGCTTCAGTTGGTCTTCTTGAGATCCTTGCTGGCAGCTGGGTGGCCATACTGCAAACTTGGAGGAGAATGCTTCGCTTGATAGAAGAGGTTTATCTGGCGCAGCGAGGAAAATAGAGGGAAGACATTGTGGAGTTGAGCCCTGAGCTCATTCAAGAGCTTTGGCTGCTAGTGATTTTGGGGCCCATTTGCACCTCTGACATGCACGCTCAAAGCATGCCGCAGGTTTTTCTTTCTGATGCTTCGGCTGAGAAAGTGGCAAGCGCGCGGTCCCCTTTACCCTTGTTACTTGCTCGTGAATTCCAGAGGCATTGTCTCGCCCGTGGCACTTGGAGCAGGCTCCTGAGCCCCTGGCGCGCTTGGCAGAGGCAGCGTGAGCAACTTTTTGAAGAGGATGAGCTGCCTGATGGGGTTCCTTTGGTTAGTCACCCTTTGTGGCTAGTCCTGGCCCAAGCGCTGCAATTTCGGTTGAACCATTGCTCACGAGCTTCTGGCCGCAAGCACATCAACCTGTTAGAGATGGAAGCCGTGCTTGAGTTGGAGCGGCGCTTGAGCTTGCGCCAGTGCGACTTCAGGTACCTTTTGGGCAGTGACAGCCAAGTAGTGTTGGCGGCTTTGGTGAAAGGGAGGTCAAGCAGTTTCCATTTGAATCAGATGTTACGGAGCATCCTGGCGGTTGTGTTAGGCAGTGGTGTCTACGGAAATTATGGCTATGTTCCGTCATTGGCAAACGTGGCGGATGACCCCACACGTGACCAGGAGATACGAGCCCCTTCTCGTCCACTGCCAGACTGGTGGTATGCGGCTTGTGAAGGGAACTTTGAAGCCTTTGACAGCTGGTTAGCTAGTTTAGGTTTTGATCCCCTTCAAGTAGCAAAGCTACCTCTCCAGGTCGCTGAGAAACCAAATAGGGATGCTGTAGAAATTGAGCTGATTGCTCCACTTCGGGCAGTGCAAAAAACCTGCCAAAGTAGCTGCTTTTGAACATGTACAGCGAGCCGTTGAGGATCGGCAATGTTCAGTTAGCTCCGTTTCACACCTTGGTTTTGAAGCAGAAGAAGAACTTAAAAGAGAGCAAGAGCCTGAAGGCCAAACCAAAAGTGAAAAAAAGAAGCCCGAGGGAAAGAATGAACCCGGGCCCAATTCTGCTGCTGGTTTATTGCAAGTAGCTCCTTGTGCTGGGAACAAAGCCTCAAATGGCACCCCTTCCGCAGCCTTTTTAACTAGCTCGTCAAAACTCCCTACAAAACCTAAAGCGAAGCGCACTTGCAGCCATGAAAACCCACGTAGCCCCTTGCTGACGGCATCTGCAGCGGCTCTTTTAGCGGCTTTTCCAGCAAAGCAATTTTTTGGACCTGGAGGGGTGCGAGCGACTGGTGACGTTGACTGGAAACGGCAAAGCTTTTTAGACCTTTACAGCGGAAGAGCTGAGGTGGCTAGACAGATTAGCAAGCAGTTTAATGTGTGGGTCCTTACTTTTGATTTATTCATGGCGAGAGTCAAAATTTGCTGGATCCCCTTACCCAAGAAAAGATCCGGCAGCTTATTGCCGGAGGGGCAGTTTCGGGGATAGGGGCAGCTCCTGAGTGCGGCAGTTTTAGCCGCGCAGTGACACCAGCAGTGCGAGATCGAGATCATCCGTATGGTAAATGTCAGCTCACGGCAAACATGGCTGAGAAGGTACGGCAGGGAAATTCGCATGCGCCTTTTGTCCTTAGTCTGGTACTTCTTTGCATTGAGCTGGGCTTAGCTTACTGGGTTGAGAACCCCGATGGTAGCTTCTTGTGGCTTCTCCCGGGATGGCTGGCGAGCGGTGTGGCATCTGCAGAAAGAGCTATAGGTTCGACATGTGCAGATATCACGCCCCCTGGCGAAAGCGAACGAGGATAGTGAATAACACTGACCTAGCTGGAAAGCGAGAGCTATGTGAAGTGGGCCACAGTCACCAAGTCCTCCGAGGTAGAAGCGCTTTGCACCGCGCTTGCTGGACAAGGATTGCCCAAGTCTACCCTCTGCCCCTTGCCAAGAGGTTGGCGGCAGCTGTTGGCCGCGCAGCAAAACTGTCAGGAGCTGAGCGTGGTTCTCTAGACCTTGCAGCTTGTGCTAAGTGCGGAAGAGGAAGAATCGGCGAAGATTCGCATCGGGGCCCCGTCGGCGGCAAGTTGTCAGAAGAGACCCCCGTGAGTTGCTTGCTGCTCCATTGGTGGGTCGGAACACCAGAGGTTTGCAGAAAAAAGTGCGGGAGCGGTTTGAAAGTTGGTTAGACCGCAATCTCTCAACTGAAGCTCGAGGTCAAGTTTTTCTTTGTGCACCTTGAGCTGTCCAGATGCTTAGAAGATATAGAAGATATGGCATGTTCCTCTGTGAGAATGGGGGACGATTGTATGAGCTCCGGCACTTGTATGTGGTGGCCCGGCAGACTTTTCCTCTCCTGCGAGCTTCTATGGCTCCAGCATGGCAGTTAGTAACTCAATGGGAAGAACTACAACCTGTAAGTCACAGAAGGCCGCTTCCTGAGGTGCTCTACAAAGCTCTGGTCGCTCTTTCAATCTTCTGGGGATGGAGACGATTTGCTGGTGTGCTGATGTTAGGTATGGAAGGCATTGGAAGGATTGGCGAAATTCTCGCCGCCCGGCGCAATGACTTGCTGCTGCCCATGGACCTGTTTGAAACTGATAGGGGAGCAGTTTTTCTACGTGTTAGCAAGCCAAAGACTCATAGAAGAGGCAAAGGTCGAGTTCAGCACTTAAAGGTTGAGAATGTGGAGGTCGGGTCCCAACTGCAAAGCATTTTTGGCAACCTCTCTGAGTTTCTCCCTCTTTTTCCTTTGTCAGCGGCTGCTTTCCGGACACGATGGGAAAAACTGCTCAACTGCTTGGAAATTCCCTCTGAGTTTAGGCCCACTCCCTCCAGCATTCGGGGGGGTGGGGCAATCATGGCCTATAAGCGAGATGAGCCTATGAACAACATTCTGTGGCGTACGCGGTTGGTGTCGCAAACGACTCTGGAAAGCTACTTGCAAGAACTTGCGGCAGAAAGTTTTTTGGTGAAGCACCAAGGTAAGAATTTGTTTTGCTGCCTTATTTTACACCAGTGCCCTCAGTCACCAGGCCCAAGGCCAACCCTGTATAAGCGCGTACCTGTGGTGACGGCCTGGGAATAGGTGGATAGCTGCTTTAACATTTTCGGATGAGAGCTCTCACCAGCCTCTTTCTTTTACTGCTGTGTGTACGCAGGAGTCTCATCAGTTGCAGCTAAGGTGGACGTCCACATACTTTGCCAGGTTGTGTAGAGTGCAAAATGGGGTGAGGTGGCCATTGCATGAATCCTTCATGCACTTGCCCGACTCTCCAGAAAATTTGGGCCCAGAGCCCTGAGGGGATAGCTGCTTTAGCATTTTCCGATGAAAGCTCTCAGCAGCCTCTTTCTTTTACTGCTGTGTGTACGCAGGAGTGTCATCCGTTGCAGCTAAGGTGGACGTCCACATACTTTGCCAGGTTGTGTAGACTGCAAAATGGGGTGAGTTGGCCATTGCATGTATATGTATGTACTTGCACATGTACATGTATATGTGTATGTATATGTACATGTATGTGTATGTATACATGTATGTTTATGTATATGTGTATGTATATGTGTATGTTTATGCATATGTGTATGCATGTGTGTATGTGTATGTATATGTGTCTGTATATATGTAATATGTATATATATATATTTACATATATCCGTTTATATCCCTTGGCAGGGAAAGCAACTAGAATTAAGAGTTGATGAAAAGGAAAATATGAATTCTGGCAGTACAGCTGGATGCCGTGTAGCAGCCCTTAAGAAGCAGATCAATAGAAAGCCAGTAGCAGCACAGCAGCAGCAGAAGCGACAGCAAATGGGCTGTAAAAGGAGAAACAAAGGCAGAGAGCATGCTGCGGTAGACACAAGTAAGTGCATGTCATGATGCCTTTTCAGACGAAAGAGGAGAACCCTCGCACTTGCGCTTCGCTGGAGTCCGCAAAGCCATGGCAACACACAACAGCCAAGCGGGGAGATAGGAGAAACAGCTGCAGAAAAAACATGTTGCAGCAGGAACTTTCTAGAAAGGNTCCGCAAAGCCATGGCAACACACAACAGCCAAGCGGGGAGATAGGAGAAACAGCTGCAGAAAAAACATGTTGCAGCAGGAACTTTCTAGAAAGGCAGGTTTAAACTTACCCCCAAACACCACCTAATAGCAAGATCTAATTAATCAGATTAATTTCAGTTTTTTCACCTATTCTAATAGGTCAGACTGCAAGAGACACCGATTTCGCAACGACTTCTCCAGAATGCAAAACAGCAAGGCACAAAGCCAAAACATTGAACACGCAACGACTTTAGCACTTGGGAGTAGCTGGGTTTTTGAATTGCGAGACAGTCAAGTGGTTACCTGAACCGAGGTGGAAACTGCAGTGCTCCCCGTGACTTCAATTTGAACGATGTGCTATTCCAGCTCTAGAGATTGCAAAAAAATGTTCATTGTCGGGAGGGAAGGGCCAGGGGGTCATTTGGACCCGCCCCCAAAGCCACTCATTTGGACGCGCCCCCGCCTTTTGGGGGCGAGAGGGAGGCGAGAGGAGGCGAGAATGGGCAAGGCGAGAGGGGGCGAGGGGGCGAGAGGGGGTGAGAGGGGGCAAGAGGGGGCGAGACGGGGGGCGAGAGGGGCGACACGGCGAGAGGGGGGCGGGGCCAGAGGGTCAGAGGAAATTGTATCATAGGATACGACCCTTTAGGGTGCGGGGGTGGAACATTCATGGAATCAGGAAGGAGAAATTTTATCACCCTTTAGGGTAGGGAGGGTGGAGCATTGATGGAATCAGGAAGAGGAAATTTTATCATGGGATACGACCCTTTAGGGTGGGGGGGAACATTCATGGCATCAGGAAAATGACATTTTATCATGGGATACGATCCTTCAGGGTGCGGGGGGGCATTCATGGAATCAGGAAGAAAAAAACTTTATCATGCATACGAGAGAGGGGGGTTCAAACGAGTGGCTTTGGGGGCCCCCAATATAGGGGGGCGAGGGGGCGAGAGAGGTGAGAGGGGGAGAGAGGGGGGGGTCCAAACGAGTGGCTTTTGGGCCCCCCCAATATAGGGGGGCGAGAGGGGGCGAGAGGGGTGCCCACACAAGAGGGCAGGACCACGCCCGCCGCGCCACAGTGAGTGACGTCAGTTGTCACGGTGAGCTACATTAGAAATATAGACATCACGCGCAGCGGCAGCGAGATCAACTGCACCCAAGCGCGCCACCAGAACCAGCCCGGTGCCATGAGCCACGTCTGCCACACACCAAAGCAACAGAGAAAGGAGGCCAGAAAGGGAGCGAGAGGGGGGGCTGGGGGCGAGATGGGGCCGAGAGAGTCAAAATGGGCGAAAGGAAAGGTGAGAGGGCAGGGAGGCGAGAGGGAAGAGGAGCGAGAGGGGGGCGAGAGGGGGGCGAGAGGGGGGCGAGAGGGGAAGGCCAAAGGAGGGAGAGAGGGCGGGGGGGACGAGAGGGACGAGAGGGAAGAGGAGCGAGGGGGGCGACAGGAGGGCGAG
>BGPT01003411.1:21245-31259 GCA_003297045.1 Symbiodinium sp. clade C Y103 | reverse complement strand
GCTGATGATGATGATGCTGATGCTGATGCTGATGCTGATGATGATGATGATGATGATGATGATGATGATGATGATGATGATGATGATGATGATGGACACAACAAGGATAATTATTATTGTCACTATTGTGATAAGGAATTAAGATCTTAATGCTACTCATGGTGATGGCGACGATCATCGGGGAACTGTACAATTTGTGTTTTTGCCGCTGCATTTTTTGTGGTGTTTTGATACTGATACTATTGCTGCCGTTCCCTTTGTTCCGGTTCATAACAGCCATGATGAAGACTGGTTGTGGCCATCAGCAATCATCACCATCCCCACCGCCATAATCACATGCCAGACTTCTTCTGAGGAGCAAAGGAAATGGTACTTCCTTTGCCGAGCTGACATGTTGTCCTCCTGGAACAGCATTGTCTGCATGGGCGACAGGGCATTCCAACCAAACGCTATCTGCGAGACTGGATTGTCAGAGATGAGGCACCACTGAACCTTAAGTAACAGTTTGCAACATTTTGCAAAAACCTTGGGAGAGTATCTGCAAATCATTTGAGACACGCAGACAGGCAAACTTCGAACAAGGCGAATAAACATCTCTACATGATCCTTAGGGACGAAGGTCTTGGGCATCGCTCGCAAGTCCTGACGTAGCTTACACAATCAAGGGGGATCAAGGGGGATCAAGGGGGATTGTGTCACGTTTCAGCGCAAAGATCAAGAGGGTTTCACAAGAGCCACCTTTTTTCATCAATTTTGACCAGTTTGGCATCAAAATTGAATTTGTTGTGCACCATGTAGGGAAGTGGATGTTCCAAAGGATTCGTAATGTCTCCAGTCTTCACTCTCTAATGTCCAAAGCAAGACCTGCGTTGCTAAACGGCATCGAAATGGTCTGTAGACTGTAGACTTCAGCACCCATTTTTTTGGTTGGGACTTGAGGAAAGTTTCACCAAAAGCAATCCTGACGTTCAAAATTCGTTTGCTGTGTCAACGTCTTGGCGTCTCATTTAACAACCCTGAACCGGAATGGAACCATCTTTTCATGTTTGGAGGTATCTGACTCGCTCCAACAAACATTGAAAAATCCAGAGGCAGATGTGCTGGCGAACCGTTTACACATATATTTATATCTATATTCATATTGATATCTATATCTATCTCTACCTATACCTATATTGATATCGAATCATATCTATCTCTATCTCTATCTGTATCTCTGTCTCTACATCTGCATCTACATCTACACCTACATCTACATCTACATCTACATCCATATTTATGTTTATATCTATGTTTCTATATCTATATCTATATCTATATCTATATCTATATCTCTATATAGTTTCTTGTTTTTTTCCCGCCAATCCCTCCTTCTCATCGTAGCTACCGAAAATTTCGGCAGTTGTCTGATCCCTCCGTTTGCCTCGTAAAAAGGTTTGGACATTTTTTTATGTCCCGTGTGATCATGCACAAAGTGGTTCAATCATTGTCTCAAAAATCAATGGATCAATCAGTTGAATCAACAATGATTGAATTCCCAAACAGATCTGAACAAATCAGTGACCTGCCTTTTCCTGCTGTTGAATACGGGCAATGTGTGGAAATTTGAATGAAAAAACAACAAATGTGTTGGCAGTTCTACGGTCTACGTTTTACTTTTTGTAAATTGACTTCAACTGACCTCAAGGTCCTGACCACAGCACCAGGTGCAATCATAAATGTCATGGCTATGAAACACTTTCCAGCATTTTGCACCTGCTGGAACAAAGGTGCTCTGCATCTGCTCTGCGGGTGGTTCAAAGATGGAGGACTGGAACGCCGCATTGTAGCGGGACCTGCCAAGCCACAATATCAGGGTTTGGTACGGTTGTTTTTTTTTTGCTGTCTCACAATGTATTTCAACAGCACAATGACGTGTTGAAAATATAATCCATGGACAACGTTTCTGCAGTCTGAAATTGTGATGTAATTGCGATACGTTGATGCTGCTGCACATAAAAATGCACAGTGATACAGATGCCAATGTTTCAACACACACCTCGCCAAATTCGGAGGTTGCTGTGTCATCGCCATATTGTCCTGTCAGTCAGCTCAAATCAAAAAAATCAAAGTCAAAGTTGCGCCGCTGCGCTGGGCAACAAGTCCGAAAAAACGAAACATGTTCCACCGAAACACCCATGAAAACAACATTTGAAAACGAATTTCTGGTATTTTGGTGACTAATTTTACCCACTGAGCATTTACTTGGCGTTGTTTCACAACATGAACATCAATGTAAATTCCGCGTCGTCCCTGTCATCCCAGGCGTCCACGGTCCTTTCTCACCACAATATTCCCTATTTGTACCAAAGAACCTTGAACCAAAAAGTGATACCCCGACCCACCGCACACTGATTGCCAAATATGGAAATGTGTTGATTACTTAATGAAAGACAATGTTGTAACGGATCAACCAATCACATCTCACCATTTTCACAAGAACAACAACAACAACAACAACAACAACAACAACAACTCCACCTTCAAATTCTTAGCCACAACGGTGGTTCGTTGGTGTTTTGACCTGTTCAGCGAAGGCCTTTGTTACGCTTCACAGGCCCCCTACATAAATAAAAACACATGTAGTCCAACTACAAATGAACACGCACTGCTGCAGCATGCTCACGTTTCTTGAGGTTGATGCCGACGATCGCATTCAAAGGCTATATGCTACAAGAGATAGTCTGTTCCAGCGGGCGACCAAGAAGAGCCCATGGACAAAAATTTGATCTGACATGAAACATCCCCAAACGATAACCGATGCAACCCAGGAAATCAGGGTCAACAATGATTTCACTTTCACTGTCACTGGGCTCAGAAAAGGCCCGTCCTTTGCGGCCAAACTGCGCAATTCCGTTTTTACACAAAAACAGCGCATGCTAACCTTGATAGTCAGGGAGCCACGTAACACCTTCACGCACCTTGGCAGAAGTTCGGGCAACATCCTGGATCCAAGTGAAAAGCTCATGCGCAGGGCGCTCACACACGCGCGTGGAGCCGACCCGAAAGTTCCTAATCAGCTGCCGTGCAATGGCCAGTGAAAAGCCTTGAGAAAGTCCAGTCGGATATTCCTTGCGCACTCCTGTTCGGAAAGTTCCGGAGGAATCCGCACCAATTGCTTGTGCAGAGGGGCGGCAAGCATGTGGATCCGCACACTGAAAAAAATCCCGAAGGAAATATGGCATGCGTAGTGTGAGCAGGCCTGTGGGTTTGACCGTGCTCGCAGCAAACCTCCACTGTCCGATCTGCTGGTAGCAGATGTCAGGGTGACGACCAAAGAATTCGAGGATAGCACTTCGCCAAATGGAGGGCGGAACAGGCTAGTAAGGGAAACCAGGGTTCTCTTCCAAGAACAGTCCCCCATAAGCAAGATGACATGCAAGCACCCACACAGTTTGTAAAAAGAAACTCGTTCCCATGCGTGTCTGCTGCACTTCTAGCCAGGTTCGATGGTCTATTCTGAATAAACGTTCTGCAGTGCGTAGAGGCCTGGGCCACTTGACATGCTCAAAACCAGGTGGCGGTGCATGCCATCTGGCAGATGAAAATGTCTCGCAAGGGACGGCCTGAAACGGAAGCTGAAATCATACCTTGTTAATACAGTTCACTCAGGCGTGCCCAACTGGTCGAGGAACGTCCAGATTCCCCAGCACTGGTGCAACGGCAGTGTCTAATGAAAGGATGGTGATTGAAACATATTGTGGTCTGGAGCCCATGTAGCAAGGTAGGCATGCAAATCATCATGTCGACGTTTTCAAGAAAAGAGTTGCGCCACAATAAATGATGGTCGCGGAGCCAAACCTTCAACCAAAGGGACCAACGGATCACTGGGCATATCTTGCCATTCCACTTGTCGCAAAGCCTGATGCCACTCAACTTGGCCATCAAACAAAAGGCCAACTTCATACTGAGCCCCATCCCTGGAAGGTCCATGGCGGGCAGCTGAAGGCTCAACAAGCCGGTGAGGCACTCGGGAAGGAGGCATCTGAAGCTGCACAAGTGCAGCGTCAAGTTTGGCAATGCGAACAGGCAGCCAATACTCATCCAGTTCTGTGGCAAAGTCCGCAAATTCTTGGTCAAAAATAAATTCGGCTTCACCGTCCAAAACATCTGCAATAATATCGGGTAGGGTATGTCTGCCCCAATCCAAGAAAACATGAGTTGCCCAAGTCTCAAAATCTTCTGGCAGGCGGCAAAGCGCATCAATCCATCTATCACCCAGCTTGTCAATAGCATCCTTATCAAAGCCAGACTGCATGGAAGTCACGCACCCATTTTTCCGTGTGGTGCCAGTGAGAATATCTCCAAGCCTGGCACCGGCATCAGCAGGGGAAGAAGGCCGCAGATAAGTACGCAATTCAGTTTGCAGGCGAATCTGTTCATTGCGCAGTGGGGAAACTCGCTCCTGCAAGGAAAGCTCACCTGGCCACACAGGACCAGCAACTGGCAGTGAATCAAATCTCGACTGTCCTCCTAAACGCTTGGGAAGATGGACAGCATCGTAGGTGACGGAAAACCTTACATGCTGCAGATACACAAAACAAGGATTCGGTGTTCCATCTTTGGGTATATGAAAAGGTGCTGTTGGAGACGCTGCGTGCTCCAAAGATATCGCAAGCAAGCCGCACATGTCGCACCGTCGAGCAAATGCTGCTCAGGACAGTAAATGTTGCGCATCTTCTGCCGATGGGTACTCAGTCCCTGAGGTGTGGAAAAAAGTTTACCACACTCTTGGCATTGGAAATGACATGTTTGCAAATCCAATTCAAAGGGATCTGGTTGAAAGGTAAACTGAACGGTCCGGAGAACCTGAAAGATTTTCTTGTGCCAGCTTTGCACCTCATGCAGCATAGTTTCTTGCAAAACATGAAGGCGGACAGCTCTGCGCACTCGAGACCCCCAGTTTGACTTGCCAGCTTGCCATTGGTCAATGAGGAACGTCAAATCAATGGAAAGCAAGTGCTTGGGTGTGGCCTCAACATGGTACAACCATCGAAGGTCGTGGTAAGGCCCTTCAACCAGGTACCAGGGCGATGGTCAGCTTCACAATGGACATAATGGTGGAGAAACGCAGGTCCATGTTGAAACAAGCGTTGCGCGTACAGGAGGCGGTCAGCCGCCAGCTGGACTCGGGGAGCTGGAATGCCTGCATGGGCTACAGTTGTGGTCCAGAAAAGATTTGCGCAGAATGAATCTTCCACATCTTACCAACCAAACGGTACAAAAATGTGCGCAACCGCTTCAGTTGTCGGCCGGTCAAAGTATGCCAAGATCCGCCCGCAAAGTACAGTTTGGAAAACACCAAGGGTCGCAGCAACTGTATGCGCATCCAGAAAGGCAAGTGTTTGTTCAGGAAGATACGCCTCTTGAGTTGATCAAACATAGAGCAAGCAGCACCCACCCATGGGCAAGTTCAGTATCCAGGTGCTGGTCAGATGTTAATCATTCTCTGCCGGAGCAAGGCATGACAGCCTTTGGCGAGAGTGGGAAGCAAAAGGATCCCTCGAAAGTGTTGGACTGCAGAGGGTTGCAATCTTATCGGTATGAGGGCAATGGGGCCGCCCTTGAATTGGAGGGGCTCTTCACACCAAAACCAAGGGCAATGCGTGTTCTGCTAGGCCGCTGCATTATAATGATAGAGGCCGGAAGCAATTGGATCAAAGCCAGTTGCACGCCCTGGCGTGTTGGTCCGCAAAACCCTTTCGAGCTCACAAAGTGTGGGAAGAGATTGCCATGGTTCAGGACAAACCACAGCTGCATCGACTGCATCATTGATCAACTGAGCAGGAGTCAACGTGAGAGTACAGACAATCTCAGGTCCAGCGAGGAGACATGTTTCGTAGTATCTTGTGACAAGGAGAAGATACTCAAATAGAATGTTCTCCCCCGAGGTAATGGCTGCTCAAATTGGTCCTGGAAAACGTTGCAAGTCAAGAATGGTAACAAGCGTAGTAACCCAGGTAGGACGAAGCTGTTGGATCATCAAGATGTGGCCTGCAAATCCAGGTTCCCAAATAGGAGGCTGCGGTGTCACAAGTTGGAACTCAAGGGGCAGATCCGGTTGGACAAGATCTGACCATGTGGCGTACATTGTGGCTTCCCAACGGGTGAGATCATCATACAACGTGACACTACGGGGCTGATTACAGGTAGGCAGGTTCTGTCGGCGATCCACAAACCAAACAAGGAAGCAAGTTGAAGCAGGTTCTTGTTCCCAAGATCTGGCCTGGAGTCCCCATACCGGGAAAACATCACGTACAAAAACGCTTTGGGACTGCAAACCCGGTGTGAACACTGGGGCTTGAAGGTTGAGCTGTGCTGATGGGGCATGACAACTCTGACTTTCATCCTGCGACGCTTCACTCGCATCACGTTTCGCTGGATGAGAGCAAAACCTTCGGTGTCAGGATGCAAAACCTCAGTGGCAATCAAGGGGGGTGATGGATGCGCATTGGGGGCCAAAGGAGCTTGATGTTCGGATGGCAGTGCAGTAGGAAAACTTCCTGGCATGCCATCGTCAAAAACACGCGGGATCCTCAAAGGGATCTGAATATTCGAATTTAGTCTTGCACATAGATTGTACCATCCACAAATGTAGACACCGGTCAAAACTCCAAGCAGGTAGATCGCAGCAATGAATGAGTAAAACTCGAATTGCATCTCGACCATGGCAAAAGCAAGGAAAGAACCAACCTTCTGCAGCAACTTCAAAGCCATCAATTTCGTCCAAAATTGGGTTTTGTGGGCGCCAACATTCGTACAAGATGAACAAAACAATAATCCAAATAGCGAACAAAGAGATGACAATCGCAAGGTGCGAAAATCCGAAACACCTAGGCGTGACTCCCAAGACCCAAACAACCAACACTTGCCAGCGTCAAGTCCCTTTTACGCGAACAGAAGGCACAAACAACGCTCACATGTCTCTGTCTGTCGGTTGGTGAAAACAGCTATGCTAAGTTGTTCTTCTTAGCTTTGTCTGACTTACACTTGAGAAGTCAAGTCACGGGCGGAAACTCGATTTCCGGTATTCAAACAATTCCAAAGCAAAACGAGTTGCTGTTTCCAAAAACGTTTCTTTGGACAAAAGTCGCAAAATACCCGTGACGTCCAAAATGAATTCAGTTTCAGGTTTATAGTTCGGTTAACCTACAAAACCCTACTACAAGCAAGTTCACAAAACAGGTCACTTTCCCCAAAACCAAAACAGGAAAACCAAAACGCAGGTTTGTGTTTTCCNACAGGATTTCTAAGATCCTTTTCTCGTGCATGCCAAAGCAAGCACCAGGAGATCGACATTTGACATCCTTGAGAGGAAAACCCAAACATTTCGGGGAAAACCAAACAAACACTTCCATGACCCATCAGTGAACATATCTACACTATATACAAAACCCTTGCACCACAACGAGCTAGATCATGACTCTCAACATGATCGTAGCGAGGTGTTTCAACCTCAAACCCTTGCACTGCAGTCCGAAACTATCTATGGCAACTCAAACGGTCACAAAGTAACTTCCAACTACCTACGCTTCTCAGCTCAGAAATCCTCAGAAGATGAAGAAGCGACCGAATTCAGATCTGTCGATACCAATGGTGATGAAATCTCGCACCGATCACCATGGTAACCTTGAAAAACATCCAAAACGCACCAAATTCCAGTCTGACGATACCAATGGTGATGAACTCTTGCACTGAGCACCAAGGTAATCCTCAAACACAGCAAATTCCAGCAAAATCCCAGATTGGTTGCACACCTTGGCGGGCAACTGGCCTCACCAGATTTNACCAAGGTAATCCTCAAACACAGCAAATTCCAGCAAAATCCCAGATTGGTTGCACACCTTGGCGGGCAACTGGCCTCACCAGATTTTCACACCCCCTTTCGACAAGGTAAGTGCAATCCAAAATCAGATTCATGCCATAGATCTCTTCTTCCACTGAGACGTCACTTGAACTCTCGCAGGTATCCTTCAGTCTTGCCACACACTTCGGACTGAAAGCACGCTGCTGAAAGATATAAGAGCCAAATCCACAGCTTGCGTCACCGGTTGCTTTGCCAAAGCAAGGCATCCATCACTGTTCATAGTTGTCGTCATAGCCTCTGTAGTGGCGTACGTCTTGATCAGCCATGAGCAGTAACGGCGGCAATCCATATCAACTGCGGACTTCATATAGATATCCTTAAAGGAAATCTTCTCCTTCTTGTATTTGGTCATAGTGACCAAAGTTTTCGACCATTGTTCGAAGCTCAATCCCTTCGGACACGGCACAGAAAGATCGAGATGCTTCGGCTCCTGGACCGATGATGGGCTATTCCCAGGAGATCCAGCTGCTTCCTCAGAAGCCTTCAAAGCTTCGAGCGTCAGCTGCTCGGAAATAAACTCACCTTCGTCCCAAGAATGCAATGACTCCTCATCTGTAGTGCAACGCCTTTTGGCTGCATCGGT
Organism: Symbiodinium sp. clade C Y103; assembly: GCA_003297045.1. Taxonomy (NCBI): domain Eukaryota; class Dinophyceae; order Suessiales; family Symbiodiniaceae; genus Cladocopium; species Cladocopium sp. clade C. The sequence goes on along the minus strand of BGPT01003411.1, from coordinate 22,770 downwards.
CATTGAAGAAGATTGCCCTGCCAAAGCTTTCGAAGCTTCCACAGCCTGAGCCTTCTTTGCCATGAGCAAGTCTAACTGTCTTTGCTCGGCAGCAGTAAATGACGGCTTGGACGACATGGCTCAAAATCCCTCCGGGAGATGAACTACGGTGCAAAAGTGGATAACCCTATGGCGCAGCAGGGACTATCAGCCAACAAANAAATCCCTCCGGGAGATGAACTACGGTGCAAAAGTGGATAACCCTATGGCGCAGCAGGGACTATCAGCCAACAAACACAGGTTGGAGAGTCTCCAAAGCGACACCCAGGTAGATCCGAAAAACGCAAAAGCAGCAAAAACCGCTGTCGGGCGGACCCGGAACAAACAGACCCACAACGCCAAACGTGACGACAGGCCTCCATTCCCAGTCCTTTTCCCAACCTACCTCACCTTACCTTCACAAGTTTCGGTAGACAACTACAAGGTCAAAACAGTGCTGGTTTCAGGTTTGTTTGCAAGGTTGTTTTAAACATGACAGCAAACACTGAAATCACAAATGTTGCAATGCGAGTCAAACAAGTGCAGACAATCACAAATGATTTCTGTTCACGCTCTCTCACAAGAATCACAGTACTGACATCGCTGCCATAGCACCCTTGACTATGCCTCGGGCCAGTGTACTGTTATAGCGGGCTGTGCTACTCCAGGGAACCTCGTTCATTGGAGCATGGGGTACGGTACATTTACATTGCCCAAAAGCCCGGCACAAGGTCGTGACGAAAGTCTCGGAATTTGAAGTGAATCCCAGAACCTTCCCAACTGGCGTCCCTTGGTCAGTTCGAAACCCTGTGGCACACAAGTGGACTGGCACGTCATAAACATGACCAGCTTTCNCCCAACTGGCGTCCCTTGGTCAGTTCGAAACCCTGTGGCACACAAGTGGACTGGCACGTCATAAACATGACCAGCTTTCCTCAGTGTCTCCTTAGTCAGATGCCTACTCCAGATCTCATTCCTCCACGGAAGCTCGAAGAGCTACAAGTTCCTAATGCAAGGTACTTGCCAACATGTGGAAAAATCTGTTCCCAATCAAAATCCGCTTCAGTGGGTTCATGATCTCCCCCTTTGAAATGTCGTAAAGGCNCTTGCCAACATGTGGAAAAATCTGTTCCCAATCAAAATCCGCTTCAGTGGGTTCATGATCTCCCCCTTTGAAATGTCGTAAAGGCGAACCAGATGCACACGGTGAAGAAACATGAACAAACACCTTTGGGATTCCTAAACTGGTTGAGATACTGTTCCAGAGATCTAAGAGTACTCGGAGATTCCATATCTTGCGTGATACCCACATAGAGAATTCCCAATCTCTTGGTTTCTTGAGCAATAGATGACCCCCTTTCACAACAAACTNATACCCACATAGAGAATTCCCAATCTCTTGGTTTCTTGAGCAATAGATGACCCCCTTTCACAACAAACTTCCACAAAGATCAGATCACGAAAACCCTTAGTCAAGCTCGCAAGCGGTCCGTCAGAGACTTCAAAA
>BGPT01003410.1:21378-35802 GCA_003297045.1 Symbiodinium sp. clade C Y103 | reverse complement strand
TGGGATCTGGAGCTCGCAGTTGAGGTCCGGCAGTGCCCACTGTAATCTGGAGCTCGCCGTTGCTGTCCGGCAGTGCCCACTGCGAGCTGGAGATGGCGGGAGGCAAACCCCGCCCCGCCCCGCGTACACCTGTGATAAAATCTAGTGACCCTCACCTGGCAGGTGGGGAAAAACATGATTAATGGTTAATTTTACAATTTTCATGGTTTTCCCAGATATATTTTTCTGGTTAACTACTACTATCCCAGATATGTTCCTATGATTTTAACCCATGATTTTTTCCAATTTTTCCCATTGTTAATTACTATCCGCTAAGAAAATTGGAACATTGGAAAAGTTACTATCCCCTAACAATGGGAACAATTACGATCCCCGAATTTTACCATGACACAAATCCATTGATTTTACCAAAGATTGTTAATATCTCGCATTGTTAATTACTCCTATCCCAGATATTTTCCTATGATTTTCCCATATTTTTTCCCATGGCCACAGCGGTGTCAGGTGAAGTCCTGGCACCTCGCCGCGCGCGGCGCGACGCGACTGGCGGAGCTCCAGAGCCATGGCCTGGTGGCGGACCTGGCGGTGACGCAGGAGCCGTGGAGTCCGTCGGGGAGTCGCTGGGGAGGCGTGGAAAGTGGGGGGAAAACCAGGGGAAAATCGTGGAAAATGTGGGAAAATGTAGGGAAAACTATCGGAAAGTTATAGGTTGTTGTGGTTTTCATTGCGAATCTAGTGCCCAACAGGATGGTGGTTGTGACCGTTTATGTGCTAGCCAGTTTGAGGGACATCTAGACTAACCAGTTAAAGTCAATCTTTTTGCTTGGCTTTTGTGGTAGGACATTGGTCCTGGAATTTGTGAGCATTTGTCTCAGTGCTAGTTACATCATTGGGATCCCTAAAAACCTCCGATTTTTCCAGTTTCATGAGTACCCAGCACCCAGCACCCAGCACAGGATCTTCTGGTGACTGCCATCTCAGCCAATCCCATGCCGGAGGGCAACGTGTGCCATCAGGCGAGGCACCCCTATAGTCAATGTTAAGTATCCCCTAATACTATCCCCAGTGATTATTGTATCAAGTATTATCAAGTGTATATTTAGCATCTACTATATCATCAATTACATCCAAAATCGTGTTTTTACTGGTGATTCAGACTTCTATGTGAGTTTTATCCCCATTTCTTTCTCTAGTTACCCTACTATTTCTATGGAACAATCTCAGGCCGACTTCAAACAGCGCATGGCGGAGCTGGACGATCAGCTGAAAGCTGGGCAGCAGCTGGTGCTGTGGCGCGTCTCCGAAGGTCCGCCAGTGCTGTGCCACGGCTTCTATTGGAGGGGTTTCCATCAAGGGGGGTACCCTCTGGTAAACTAACATAGCTATTGAAAATGGCCATAGAAATAGTGGATCTTCCCATTAATTTTCTGGTGATTTTCCATAGTTATGTTAGTTTACCAGAGGGTATCCCAATAATGTTGGGAAAACCACAATTAATAATTACCCATCCATAGCCATCCCCAAAATCACCATCAATAGGTGGTATAAACCATTCCCAAATGGGTGGTTTATTATTTGTTTTACCCACATTAGCTGGTTGGTTTATCATGGAAACTCCGGATTGATCCCATGGATGAGAACTGGGGGTACCACAAAAATATGGAAACATCTGGGAAAAACATTTGGAAGAGTTCATGTAAAAATGTGGCAATTTGGTAAAATATGGAAAGCAATGTAATGGAGACAGGAAAGCCCTAGATTGTTTAATAGCTTAACATATTGTTTTGGGAGTTTTGGGATTGTTTTGGAGACTACCATAGACGGTATGTATGTGCGGTGGATTGTATTCTCTTAATAATTTTTTTGGCGGATGGTGCAAATCAAACCTCTCCAGAAAAAATAAGATGCAGATTTCCAATACATGGTTACTCAGCCTTTGATTTGAATTGAACATTCACTGGTTTTTCTTTGTGGAAACTAACTCCCCAATCAAAACTAACATGTAACGTCCAATTTTAGATGACCTTGTCCAATGATTTGACATGTAATTTCATCCGTTTTTTTTGGAAGGTCACCCTTGCCCCGAAATAGGCGGCAGGCGGCATGCAACTTTCCTATCGGTGGTACAATTATGTCTCACTGATAAAACATTCACTCCCTGCATTGGTTGCAGGCAACATCTTCCAGACACCCCAAATGTTGGGAGAGACACCCAGATTCCCCCCCTCATTTTCCCAAGATGTCCCACATTTTTCAATGAATTTCAGATAATTTTCCTACAAATTTCGGGTATTGTCTCACATTTTCCGAGAATTTCCCCTAGTTTCCCAGGTGTTTCCCATATGTTCCCATGATTTTCCCCTATTTTATCCTAAGCCAATCCATCGATTCACGCTTGTTCCAAGGTACCGGGAACTGCCGCGGCACCAGCGCGGCTGCCATTTGCTGTCCTTGTGCCCGGCCGGGCAGTTGCTGGCGTCGGCATCAAAGGATGCATTGGTGGTGTCCCTTGGGCGGAAATGGTCGGGTTTTTCCCCAACAATCCCTGGGGGTGTTCCACTCATGTGGTACACCCAATGCCGCCCAACATCACCATTTTTATGGGTGGGATTAAAACCATTCCCAAATGCTAGGTTTATTATTGGGTTGCCTGCAGTAGTTGGGATAGAATCCCTACATCAAATTCATTGAAATTGAAGTAACATCCTGGACTTATAATGTAACAATGTGCCAATCTGATACATGGTTTTTGGTGTGGTCACTTTATAGTAACCCCAAAACATGCCAAGAGTTGTGGGACACATCGTGACATAATGTGAAATATATTGAAATATGACGTAAACGTCATCAAACTATCATCCTAGAAAATCCTAGGAACGCTTTTCGGCATTTTTTGGGTTGCTATTCATGAGTGTGGTTCAAGGAACAATCGTTGGTTGATGATTATTGGGGGTAAGACTGCCCAAGATATTGGAGCAATTACTTGGTTGCTACATGGGTATGGGTCAAGAGTGTTTTTTTCACCCCCGAAACTGGTGAATAATTGCCAAAAATTACAAAGACTCGAATCTATGAGCATGCCTCCATCACACAGGCTAACGCCCAAGCAACGGGGCTGCGGTGATGTTTTTTCTATACTGGTGTTTGTCAGGTTTGGTTCCATGGTGTTCCATATGTTTCCATATCACTAGTTTCTTGTGCGCTAGTGATGTCACATATGTTGCGGAAATGGCAAGTTGCCACTGTTTTGTCTGACAGCTCAGTCCTCTTTTTGCCTCCCAGGATGTGCAACAGTTTCCTATCATGAGGGTAACCCGAAGTCATCCACTTTCTAATAGGATTTTCCATTATAAATTATAAACCATCCACTTAACCCCCATTTATGGAAAGCCCCAGGTCTCGTGTGGATGATTTCGAGGCGCTTGGGCCACCTGAGTTCCCACGGATATCCGATATCCGATGTATTGGATCTATGACTTGGAGATATGGGAGGTATGAAGTTCAGGGGGATGGGATCCTGTGAAGCCAAGGAGATTGATTGACCCAACAATGACTTGTTTTTACAATTTTTAAGTTGGCATGACTGCCTTCTCATTCAACTCCTTCAGTATGTCCAACTTTCTTCACCCAGGCTTTAATTTTCAATTGAACTCATGTTCCATGACCAAAATGGAACTTGGATTCTCACACCGTTTCAGCTATTTCTGGAAAAAAATCAGTCCTTGAAATTTCCACCAGTCCCAACCATTCCCCACCTCCCAGGTGCTTTGGACTGTGGCCTTGGACTCCAAACTGCAAGGGCTGTGTTGGGCGCCCTGTGCAGAGCCTGCGGGGCCACGCTTGTGGAGTTTTGATGGACGACATGCGAAGTTGTGGGAGGCCAGGTATGCGAGATGAGGGGTCAATTGCTGGGACGCTGGGAAGACATGTTTTGAGTTGATACTGAGAATGTTCCATCCCTTTCATATTGAAACACCCCTATTGAATGGGTCCCAATATGTGTAAATCCTTTAAACCATGGTTTCTGGGAGGGTGTATATAGAGGATGGGATCAGTAATCCCACAAAAAAGATGAAAGAGTGGAATTCGACTGAAATAGTGATGAACTGTCCTACCTTTCTGTCCTTGTCGCGGTTGCGATGTATAGAAAGATCAGAATGCCGAGATGTCACTGGAGATTTAACGCCAGGATGGAAAGGAAAGAACGTCGGTGAAACTTGAGGCGCGTCGCCAGACTTACCATCCAGCGGTCAGCAGCCAGACCCTGCAGTAGAATGTGGTAAACACAATGCCATAAACATATATAAATTCACAAACAATTTTTTTTTTTACATCATACACATTCATAGGCCATCCCATTCACCAACCATGACTGGGGGTCAGCTTACATAATTTCGAGTAGGGCTTTTATTTTGTCAATTTCATAAACCTCTATTGGGAATGGACTATTGCTGGGTTTGACACATGATGTTGTTTGTCACAGCTTTGACATCTTCTGATAGGTTTGAGATGAAACAGTGCCACAAAATGATCTTCCTGGAGCAGTTGTGATCACTAAACATCACTACCCTCTGGTAATTTGTAACGTAGCTATTGAAAATGGCCATAGAAATAGTGGATTCTCCCGTTCAACATGGTGATTTCCCATAGTTATGTTAGTTTACCAGAGGGTAGACTATTTTATCAAAACTAAAGGAAATGGATGTTTGGATCATGTTTTTTCTACAGCCAACGTTTGAATCATCTTGGGACCTGGGTCTCCTGTGATGCAATCTTCCACATCAGGTCGAGAATGTTTCGGCCCTGACGCCTTTGAAGGACTTGCCTCTCAGTCATGAAATTCAGCCTGTTTGACAATGTCATGAGTGCCCATATCTTGAAATTTTGTACCAACTTATTCCCAAAATTTTGGGGAATAGACATATCTTACACCAGAAACCCTTGATTTTTGTTTCCCCTACTTTTGTCACAATATATCACACAAAGGCATATATAAAAAGGCATTTGTCAAGTCCCCAGCTTTCTCAAACTTCAGCAGTTTCACCTGAAATCTGAGGTCCCCAGAGTCCCCATGCCTTCTGCCAGGTTATTGGTGGCCCATGAGACAGGCTTCATGTTCCTCAGGGGCGACGATGGCCAAATGCTGTGGCAGCAGCATCTCGGAAAGAGGACATCTGATGGGACACCCTGGCATTGTTTGCTTCAGATCCCAGGGTTTTCTGCAACTTTTCGCTGAAAACGGCAAGCTGGAGATGGAGGTGTATGGTATGGTTGTGTGTATCTATTTGATCACTTCTTGTAGGACTGTTGGTTGTATCTTTCTATGGTCTTCTTTCTGCATGTCACATTTGTTTGTTAATTGTAACGCCGGCAGTGTCCCCTTAGTTCAGCTGAGACCTTTCCTGGCATGCGCCCGATGTTACAATTTCAGGTACCCAACATGGGATACCTGTAGTCTGCAATATGAGCCCTATGTAAGGGAACATCCATGGAAAACTATGGCCTAAGAAACCTTGAACCATGATAACCACACCAATTTCTAGCTCGACTTTAGCATACTTCAGCTATTTGCAGTGGCCATTTCAAAATATTTCAACCTGCGCCCGTGGTGAGGTACACCAAAGACGTGGTCTGCGCCGCAAAGGCCCTGAGTGAAAGTTGCTTCGTGGCAGCCGTGGGGTGCAACGTGGTGAAGTACCAGCTGGAAGGTGCCAAGGCCTCGGCGGCCGGGAGCCTTGGAGTTGTGTTTATAACCCAATGTTGGATGGGATAATGGTTACTATGGGATAGTTGTAAGCAAGTGTTTACCTTATAACTTATAGTAGTTAACCCATTATGGATTTATATGTATATTATTGTATAATTGACGGATTTGGCGCACAACCCATTATAAGCCACTATAACCCATTGTTATAAACTGTCATAACCCATCATGACCCAATTATCAATGGGATAATTTAGGGCGGTTCCTAACCACTGACTCCGTCGGGTGTTCTTAAAGTATCACTTCTTCTAGGCGTCCCAATGGCTTTGTTTGCAGAATTTGGAGTAGTGGTAAGTGGTAGGAATATGGAATCCACAAACAAGGCTTTGGAAGATGATTTGTATGTGGAATCCTATCACTTCTTTTTCTCCATTCCCTGAAAATGGAAAGATGACCTGGATTTGACAGCTGGAGTTTGGGATGGTTTCAACCCGTCCTGGGGATGTATGCTTACTTGTTGTTGTTCAAGCGCCAGTTTTGTTGTTCAAGTTGCCGTTTTCGTTCTTCACTTCACCATTTCTGTTGCATATACATCTCCATCCAATCCCATAGTGGCAAACAGCTACCAACCTCAACATCAACATTTAACAGCAACCATCAACATCAACCATCAAATACCATCAACATCAACCAATCAACCTGAACCTCAATATCAACATCAGCCTCAACATCAACATCAACCAGCATCCATCAGATCTCAACTATCAAGATCAACCCCAACCCCAACTAACATCCGAAGCATCAGCTTTTTCCCTGCAGCCCTTTGTCTCCAAGACGCTCAGGATATGAAGATTCACTATTTTTTGAGAAAAAGAGTGGCACCCAACCATCAACCATCAACCATCAACCAGCATTAACCACCATCAACCACCATCAACCAAACTATCAGAAACAAATCTCAGGATGTGGACCTTTCCCAGCAAAGTCATCTCCCTGGACTGCCACAGCGTCAACGACATCTCTTTGGTGGCGGCGGGCTGTGCGGATGGCCGCGCCGCCGTCTTTGATGCCACGTGAGAGATAAACAAAGGGCAGCTGCGGCTGGGGAGATTCTAGAGTTAGATATAGATAGATAGATTATATATATATATTATATCAATAGAAATTAGAATATATAGAACATTATAGAATGTAAGCCCAACAAAATATAGAAAAGTGAATCGTCACGAATCATTTTGATTGGGATTTATGTTTCTAACTTTTGGGGGATGACTAGATGTTATCTATAAGATTCTCCAGTACGGAGATCTGTATTCAATTTTCCTTTCAAGAACAATTTTGTCGCATTTAACCAATTAGTTGACTGCTGGTTTACGGGTGGCTACCGTGGTTCTGTGATCGCCGAAAAATTCGCCCACACCCAGGGGGTCAGGTCAACCTTGATTGGTGAATCTTGAACATTCAGAAGAACTGCTAGAAATCACCTTGGTCTTACTTGTGCTTAGTAGGGAATGGGGGTTGCTGGGATGATTATTAATGGTTATTATTGGTCATTCCCCCATTCCCTACTAAGCACCAGCAAGTAGTTCACCCTTTATCATCTAGTTGGTGGTTTTATTTGGCTTCAACATGTTTTTTATTGTCGACATTGGAAAGACAATAATGATGATCCCACCTGACGAGCATATTTTGCACCGGCCTTGCTCAACCATCAATCAGTTTTAAATGGGGTCTTCAGCCGACCCCTCAAAAATTGACCAAAGAAATGTGATAGCTGCTTATAGTACGCCCTTACTGGTACAGTAGTTGGTAGTGGTTTATCACCTTTTTTTTTTGGTTCTCAGCCGTTTGAACATCCTATAAAATCATCATCTTCCCAGTTGAATCTCTATTCTTGATGCAAAAATCGCCATGTTTCATGGCAAAACCTATTCAATCGGTCCCACCTTCCGGGGTCCTCAACCATGGCGTGCTGGAAAATCCATTGAGTTCGATGATTCTCCCAGATCGAAACCTCCATTTCGTTCGGGGGATTTCCATGCAATTGCAACGTTTGCCCAATCATCATCACATTCCACTATTGCTCGTTATATCCCTGTGATATCCCCATTATTGTCCCCATACATTCCGGTTACATCCACATGATATGCCAAGTTTAGGCTGATTATATCCCTGTAAATCTCCATTAAATCTCCCTTAAATTCTTATGAAATCTCCATGATATCCCAAATAGGTACCCATTATTTCCATTGAATCCCCACTATATTCCGATCATGGGGGGTAGCTTCTGTTTTTGCCCCCAGGAGGAGCAACTGCCTCATCATGTTCCAGCTCGGCGGCCGGAGGTTCCCCATGTGTAACTTGGGCATTCGCCAAAGGAAGGGTGCTGTTCGAGGTCGTCAGCGAAGGTTGTTTAAGGAATATTAACTAGGGTTTATGGTGATAATTTGACTATATATAGAGTATTATAGAGTTAGATGGGTTTACTTAAAGCAACCTTTTGAACTAGGGTCACCACTTTGCATTGTTGCTGTTGTTGTTGTTGTTGTTGTTGTTGTTGGCATTCCAGCATTTAGTTGGGGTTGAATATCTTGGCTGACCATATTCTATATTTTTGAAAGATGGTTGCCATGATGATTGTTGATGTTTCCCATGTGGTATGTTGAGGTGGTAGGGTTTGGTGTCGATGGTTTCAAACAAGTCCATCTCTGGTACGGTATGGGAAGGTTACCTCATTCAAAGGCCCCCTTTGGCCCTATGTTATTGCGACCATTTGGTAATTCAACATAGCTATGAGGAAACAGACTACTATTAGAAAGATGGATAACTCATCTAACAATGTGCAATTTTCCATAGCAAACAATGGCAGAGGATATAGATTTCTCGGAGTTTTGTTTTTTGTCCACTCGATGATGGTCCTAATGGATTTGAGGTTTGGGTTTGGTTCCATCGTGGGGATTTCTTTGGATTTACCAGCAAACTACAGAGCTAGTGAATCACAGATTCACACACACACACACTATATATATATATATATAAAAATGTGTGTGTGTGTGTGTTATATGTTTGTGTGTGCGGGTGTGTGTGTGTGTGTGTGTCATATTGTGTGTTATTATTTTCGGTCATATTGGATTCGATTAGATTCAATTCAATTATGCCACGAACCAATGATAAACCCTTCTGAATTTAATCTAATTCCCTGTATGGCTGGATTGGTTGAAGGGAAGATCTGCAGGAAACCATGGTTTTCCCCATCAAAATTAAGAGGTTTCCTGCAACAATTTCCTGAAAACCAATCCATTGGTCCATTAAACCCATAATTCGTTGGTAACATCCAGAATTTCTGTTGGTTGACCACCATGTTTGATGGTCAATCATGGTTAGTCCACTGTTAAATCTCCAATTCGTCAACCAATCCCTGGTTGGATTTTTCCAGGCAAAGCCTGAAGCTTGAAGGGCTCTTGCACTTAACAGCCGGTGACCCCAGTGTTGTTTACCATGTGGTTGGGGGTGAAAAACATGGGTATGACTCCGGTATGACCATGGTGAAAGAAAAAACCCTCACAAGTTGGGATTTTATCACTGGAACCGCACTTCCAAGCATCAGACTAGCCTTTTTTTTACATCACATATATAAGTACCGGATTCTGCTTCAATGAATTTGACTGGCAGGAACTTGAATATGACGCAACTTGTTTTCTGAGAATTCCTGGTGTTTCTCTTTGGTGTGTAGCAGCGTGGTATTTAATTTTCTATGGGGAGGATGAAATCTCGATCAATTACAACAGCATATGTACGCTATAAAGCTGGAATGTGTCTATATATGGCACAATACATCATAGTTAAATTACGTAAATGTTGGATTATGTTGCAACTTGATTAACTATCTCATGAAACATGTTACATCCATGCATCTAGATGTATATTTAAATATATGAACACATTCAATGTTTTGCCGATTTCTATATAGTTCGATTATCATGAATAATGTCAACCCCGGATCAATAAACCCCAAACGGCTGTGTAATTAGGGGGTACCATTTAAGCACTAGATGAAATCACTGGGGGATTTTCCTCCCCTACCCTCTGGTAAACTGACATAACTATGGAAAATAGAATTCTTTTTTACGGGAAATTATCCACTATTTCTATGGTCATGGCTTCAATAGCAAACTGTTAGTTTACCAGAGGGTAGTACTATCATTAATCCCATTAAAATTCCACTCAATCACCATTTTCCTATGGTTTTCCTATTGTCAGTTGTTACATATGACAGCCGGTCCTGGCTCAGGTGCGAAGGTAAAAGTTTGTGCACCGTTGCGTGCTTTCAGTGGTAGCGGAGCCCCGAAGGNCTGGTGGTGAGATGAGCCCAAGTGAAGAAGATGTTGAAGATCCATGGATACAAAATGATCCATGGCGAACCTATGTGAATGAGAATGCAGCCAATTGGTCTTCGGATTCGCCGAGAACTTCCTCTTCACAGACTTCAGCGTTGGCGAGTGAAGATCAAGGTGGTTGGCGTGGACAATGGCGCAATTGGGATGATGGATCAGATGAGCAGGCATCCAACTACTCTCGACAGTATGACTGGGGTGGCAATTGGTCGCAGAGATCATCCTGGTCTTCAACGTCATCAGAATATGATGGTCGAGGTAGATGGACATCAGAGTGGAATCCCAATTGGTCGTATCGTTCTCAGCGAGATCCGTGGGAGGCGTATGCTTGGGACGAGCGGTATGTGCCCGAGCGCGAAGATCGGTTACTATCTCGTGGACAAGATCAACGTTCTGGAGATTGTCAAGTACCCGATCAAGGTGTATGTGCAGGTGATGGTGAACAGCTGCAGCCGATGTCGCCACAGGCGCGTGCTTCTGACCCTTTGAACCGTCCATCTGGACAGGTACCTAGTGGTATACCTTCAGTGGCAGGCAATGCCAGTGGCAATCAGAGTGTCGCAGGGGCAGCAGGATCATCAAAGGTGAGTTCTTCTTATCCTCCCATTTTCAATGCTCGACCTGGTGAATCATGGGTGCAGTACTGGCGAACGGTGACTTTCTGGATGNGCAGGATCATCAAAGGTGAGTTCTTCTTATCCTCCCATTTTCAATGCTCGACCTGGTGAATCATGGGTGCAGTACTGGCGAACGGTGACTTTCTGGATGGCATCAGAAGGAAAAGCATTGCCAGTCGAGATGAGGGGCCCTCGCCTTATGCAGCAGTTACGTGAACGTGCTGGCAAGATTGTTCAACACCTGTCAGTAGAACAAGTTGCTGCAGAAGGCGGTCTTGAGCTTATTCGGACTACCATGGAACGCAGTCCGATCATCAAGTTGCTGGACCAGAAGAAGATTGACCAGCGGCGCCAGAAGTTCATGAAGTTAGCTCGNTGAGCTTATTCGGACTACCATGGAACGCAGTCCGATCATCAAGTTGCTGGACCAGAAGAAGATTGACCAGCGGCGCCAGAAGTTCATGAAGTTAGCTCGGCTTCCTCATGAAAGCATTGAGAGCTTTTTGAACAGAGCCGAGATCTACCGCAAGGAGAACGAGACATCACCAGCTTATCAAGTTGGGTCCAAGTTCTACGTGGGGCATTTGTTGGATGCCGCCAAGCTCACGAAGCGAGACTTGGCATTGGTGAAGGCAGCCAGTGGTGGAACTTTGGACGATGAGGACTTGGTCATTGCATCGCTGATGGATTTGGCTGAGCAACTTGAAGGGTCTCCTGGTTGTCCAATCGGCCGGGGTGAACCGACCCTGGACCATGAAGACAAGTATCTTGTTCAGAAACCTACAGCGGCTTCTTTGTCAACTACACCGTCGCAGGGACAAGAAGGACGCGTTGGAGGTCGACGTGGTGGTGGTAAACGTCGCTTCTTTCCGCGTCGCAAGTTCCGTGACGCCTTGATGGCCATCTTGGAAGATGATGATGGACCGGAAGATGAGATGTTGGAGGAAGATTCCTTGCTGGATGGCTTGGGAGAAGAGTCAGTTGATGAAGACGAGGATGATCCGACGTCATTTGGGTCGTCTCCGAACTTGACACTTTCTTCAGAGACGGCAACTATTTCATCGTCTTCAACGGGGGCATCTTCCGCGACGCCTGTTGGCGATTCTCCTTTGGCCGAGATCTACGCGCAGGAATACAAGGCGCGAAACAGGGTGAGAGAGATCAAGAAGATGCGTCAGTACTTCCAGCGTGAAGCAGGGGGGCAGCAAGGAAATCAGAAGGATCGAGAGCATGTCAAGCGATGGGTCAAGGAACAGCAGAAGACGGAGCCTTGCTTCATCTGCCGCCAACTTGGTCATTGGNCAGCAAGGAAATCAGAAGGATCGAGAGCATGTCAAGCGATGGGTCAAGGAACAGCAGAAGACGGAGCCTTGCTTCATCTGCCGCCAACTTGGTCATTGGAGTCAGGAATGTCCCTATCGCAACAAGGCCCCGATCCATGCCACCAACGTCACTTTTCAGAAGACGACAGAGCCAAATTGGGATCTGTTGCAACAATGTTCGGTGTCCTCTGCGCCGTATAAAGAGAGCTGTTCGTTGCGGGATCCTGTTTCCACTCATCCTTTCTTTCACCAATTAGCAGTTGATCAAGTTGCACAACTAGCTACACATGAAGTTTGTTGGTCGCTCCAAGAATTGGGAAACAAGATGATTTTGGATTTGGGATGCATGAAGACGGTTGCTGGTACTACATGGATCAATCCCATTGTCTCCAAGTGGAAACAACATGGTAGGTTTGTCAAGGTGATCCCGGAGGAAGAGTCGTTTCGTTTTGGGGATGGTCACATCAACAAGAGTCGTTTTGCCGTTATCTTGGAGGTTGTTATTGCAAGTATTCCATGTGCTTTGAGAATTTCTGTGGTTGGCGGTGATTGTCCTCCATTATTATCCAAACCGGTGTGTGCGGCATTAGGATTGGTGGTCGATACAGCGGCACATGTTGTTTCTTCCAAAAGGTTCGGGGTGAAGGCGTATGGTTTGAAACAATCGCATGGTGGCCACTATTTGCTTCCCATTGACCAGTTTGACATGTCCTTGAGTGTTCCTTCAGATCTGCATGTACCAGCTCATATGGAAGTGATGCCGTTGATTTCCAGTGGATCTGACACGCTGCCAGCCCGTCAATCCACGAACGTTCCAGTGCTCGCTACCTCCACGCATGTCGAGGCAGACGGCGTCGGCGGCGGCGTTGCAATCAGCGCACGAGAGTTCATGGGAAAACGTGGGCATGGGAACGGAGGAGGAATCGGAAGAGGAGCCGACAGCGGGGGCAGCCCGCAAGACGAAGAAGCAGATGCCCTTGAAGCGAGGCAAGATGCCGGTGTCTCAGGCGGCATTGATGGCCATGCAATCTCAGATGAACAACATGCAGACGATGTACCAACAGATGCAAGAGATGATGCTGCAACAACAACAGAAGCCAGAAGCATCCGGAGGAGGACAGAAGGCGGACGAGACCAAGGAGACCAAGGCCAAGAAAGTGAGCAAGCCCAACAAGAACGCGGCCTTGACTGGCCACGAAGCGCCATTTCCGTCCCTCTCCAGGGAATTCTCCATGGACGTGGTCTTCAACGTGGCCAAGAGTGTCTACGCACAGAGTCTGACATTCAAATGGAAGATGATGCTCCTGATGCTGCGNCTCCAGGGAATTCTCCATGGACGTGGTCTTCAACGTGGCCAAGAGTGTCTACGCACAGAGTCTGACATTCAAATGGAAGATGATGCTCCTGATGCTGCGCATGAAGCAGGCCGTGGAGAAGGATGCCGGACGGCGTTGGCGTCGGAACTACAGATGGATCATGCACATGGAGGGGCGACACATCGCCAGCCTTTGGGGACATCTGGGATCAGCCAGACAACTGTGCTTCAACCCCAAGGTCTACTTCCTGGCGGAGGGCGACGAGGTGGACAGCCAAGGCCGTCCCCGGGGATCTCATCAGTAGAGCTTGAGATCACAGATCCAAATGCTCCGACTTTGCCGGAACAACGTCGACGAGCAGAAGACCGTGCAGATGTGGTGCGATGTGGAGAACTTTTTCCGGGAGACCTTCCTCATTCTGAAGTATATCAACCAGTTGATCCTCGAGTATCAGGCAGTGATTCGGGTTCACCACGTGATGCTGNGGTGTTGGAACAGCCCAGACAAAGTGAAGCATTGCACACCAAGCCGATGCAAGAGCGCACGGTGGTGCATGAGAAAACGGTGGATTTATGCAGACTGGGCTTGGTGGATCGTATCTCTGGAGCACCCCATAGGAAATCGACGGCTATTCAAATGAATCACCCTGTCATTGAGACGCCAGCTTTTCCTGAACGGAGATGTCAATGTGAACCAGGTGATCATCAGCCGATCGAAGGAACAGTTCGTGTTCGCGATCCAGCCAGCGGCAAGTGGACTTCAGTGAAACGTTCGACATTGGCATCTGAGTGGACACCCCAGTTTTGCGAGTGGTTGTTGAATGGCCTTCAACATGCATTGGACGAGACAGCGTTGTCCAATGAGGAGTGCTATGCGCCCACTATGCAACTTCACCGTCGAAATCCAGCAAATCGGTTGTTTGAGACGGTGCCTGTGGAAGTGGAACCGACTCCTGAAGGGCAACTTCGTCAGCACATGCAGTTGAATGACTATGGCACTCGCTATGACTATATCCACTTTGACTCTGAGGCAGCCTTGCTGAGCAAGACCTTGCGTTCCACGATGGCGCAC
>BGPT01003409.1:51899-70102 GCA_003297045.1 Symbiodinium sp. clade C Y103 | reverse complement strand
TTCTCTTACACTTTTGCACATACGTCATAATACGCCACTGCTACGTTCTCTTACAAATCTGCACACACGTCTTGCTACGCTACTGCTACATTCTCTTACGCTTCTACAAATACGTCATGCTATGCTACTGCTACGTTCTCTTACGCGTCTGCACATACGTCATAATACGCCACTGCTAGGTTCTCTTCCACTTCTGCAGATACGTCCTGCTATGCTACTGCTACGTTCTCTTACACTTTTGCACATACGTCATAATACGCCACTGCTACGTTCTCTTACAAATCTGCACACACGTCTTGCTACGCTACTGCTACATTCTCTTACNTTCTCTTACACTTTTGCACATACGTCATAATACGCCACTGCTACGTTCTCTTACAAATCTGCACACACGTCTTGCTACGCTACTGCTACATTCTCTTACACTTCTACAAATACGTCATGCTATGCTACTGCTACGTTCTCTTACACATCTGCACATAGACCTCATGTTCCTTTGCACACAACAGCACGGCATTCTGCACGCGTGTCATCTTAAGCTTTGCCCAGTGAACATAGACCTGGCCTTGGGTCGGGGGGGGGCCACAATGACGTTCATGTTCCTCTACGATGATGATGATGATGATGATGATGATGATGATGATGATGATGATGACGATGATGACGATGATGATGATGATGATGGTGATGATGATGATGATGATGATGATGATGATGATGATGATGATGATGATGATGATGATGATGATAGTGATGATGATGATGGTGATGATGATCATGATGATGGATGATGATGATGATGATGATGATGATGATGATGATGATGATGATGATGATGATGATGATGATGATGATGATGATGATGATGATGATGATGATGATGATGATGATGATGATGATGATGGATGATGGATGATGATGATGGATGATGATGATCATGATGATGATGATGATGATGATGATGATGATGATGATGGTGATGATGGTGATGATGATGATGGTGGTGATGATGATTTCTATGATGTTGATGGATGATGATGATGTTGATGATGATGATGATGATTATTATTATTATGATGATGATTTGGCCGCGTTCCAAATTGAGTAATAAAACGCGCGTTCCAAAATGACTATTATCACGCGTTCCAAAACGACTCCTTTCCTTTTAAGAAACCTCCATATCCATGGCGCTCCGGTGGCTCCGGAGGGATGATTTTCCATTGTGATGACCTGTTGGGAAATGCTGTCCATCTGCACCCACCATGAAACACAAAACTCTCTCGATCGCTATCGCCATCTGTGATCTTACCTCTTACATTGGTTTGCCAATGTTTGCCAAACATATAAAAATGGCAGCGTCTTCGTGAAAAAATGGGGAATCGTCTGTTAGTTCTGACACCCCAAAAAGTCCTGGTCGCTGCGACGTCCGAATCCCGCAGGTACTCATAGATCAAGGGACGCATGTCGCCTCAGAGGGTCACGCATCCGATTTCAAAGCGACAACAAATGCGTTTGAACATGGATCAATATGGATAAACATGGATGAAACATGATGAAAGTACTTGAAAATGGATGAACATGGAAAAATGGATGAGCATGAACATGCCTCCCTTTTTCTGTTTTGTTTTCGCCTCCAACTCCTGATTCCAATCACTTGCAAACTGAAACTAAATGCCCAAGGTACCAACAAAGTGAATCCCAGCATCCGTCCACGCCACCACACTGGTGTGCCACGGAAGCCTGGCGGTGGCAAGGTGTCCTAAGGTGTCCTGGGATGTCCTGGGGATCCTGGGGGGGGTCTGAAAAAGGGTACCAGGGTACTCCAATCATTATATCATAATATTGTGGTATGGCCCTTCCATCAAGATTCCTGTTTAGCATTATTCTTGTTAATTACTGTACACGGCAATGATTTGGTATTTAAGTACCAATCATACCTCTTCCCTATTAAAATGGCGATTAGATGAATTTTGGGATATCTGCCATTGCAACCATGCTTGAGCCACTTGCAGTCTCTATGATGCAGTCACCCAACATGCTGCTTAGCATTGGTCAGCTACCTAAAACTTGGGAAATTCTCAAGCACCTTTGGAACAACACATGGCCATCATGGCCCTTGGATTCTTCACTACCAGCATTGTGCCTCATTCCTACACATCGGATCCATCATTCTCCACAACATTGATCCGCACTGCCTAGGGTCGAGCAGCGTTTTCAGGATCACGTAAGGCTTCCTGAAACTGGATCCCTGGACCATCCCTAGACCATCCTGGACCCACCGAATCCGTGAAGTCGGAGCGATTTGATGTGCTAAAGCTGTAGAACACATTGCTGTATATTTGGGGGACCTGGGAGTGGTTGATACTGATAATTGTTGATAATTGTTGATAATGGTTGATAATTGTTGATAATTGTTGATGATTGCTGATGATTGTTGATAATTGTTGATGATTGTTGATAATTGTTGATGATTGCTGATGATTGTTGATAATTGTTGATGATTGTTGATGATTGTTGATAATGGTTGATAATTGTTGATAATTGTTGATGATTGCTGATGATTGTTGATAATTGTTGATGATTGTTGATGATTGTTGATAATTGTTGATGATTGTTGATGATTGTTGATGATTGCTGATGATTGTTGATAATTGTTGATGATTGCTGATGATTGTTGATAATTGCATATGAATACCACCCATTTATGGTAGTATTCGAGATGGTTTGCCATCGAGCAAACACCACATAACTGTCAACCAGTCAATGTCTGTTGCCAACCCATTTGAAACCATTTGAGCCATGCCCCATCTTGCAGAAGGGAAACTGGGATGACATTCAAACGAATAGTGTTTGGCTTGGAGGTCAACAACAGGTTTATCACTGGTCGACGACTCAGAAAAACTGCCCTGCTCGGGCCCTGCAAATCAAATTATCTTGCGCCTGATATCTGGTCAATATATTGAAAATTGCAATTTATAGTGGATTTTCCCATTAAAAATGATGATTTTCCATAGTTATGTTAGTTTACCAGAGGGTAGGTGCCTGCCGAGATTCCAAACATAATATCCAATCTTTCCCGAAGGCGTCTTGTGCTGGGTCAGCTCCGGGGTTCGATTGAAGTTCAGAAGCACCTGCCAACTGCAAGAACAAATGCCTGAACTTTGCAGAATCCAAGCGTTCTGGATGACTTTGGTATTTTGAAACTGTTTGAAAACAATTTGGGGTTTCCTACAATGCTGATACTCCAAAACCATGGGTTTCAATACTAGAATGGTCCAATTTTGGATGATTTGGAGCACCCCTATTTCAGGAAACCCCCATTTGGAACTGGTGTTTTCCTGACATTTTCAGGTACCACACCACATCTGATCATGTTGGACCTTTGCGAAACTACCCATAAAGCCTCGTTCTTCTTCCGAAAGTCATCATCCAGAAAGTCACCTCCTTGGGACTGCGGCATTGCTGCCCGAACCCCCCACTTGCCAACGAATCAGGCGAATTTGAATGATCCAAAGCTGCATGGGACAATTGTAAACTTGCAATAGCTGTTTCTTATAATAGTCCGTCAGTTGCTCCCAAATACAAGAATCAAATCTAAGCAAATCAATCTATATATCTATCTCTCAATCTCTCAATCTCTCAATCTCTCAATCTAGCTATCTAGCTATCTAGCTATCTATCTATCTATCTATCTAGCTATGAATCTATCTAGCTCTCTAGCTCTCTAGCTCTAGCTATTCATCTAGCGATCTAGCGATCTAGCTCTCTAGCTCTAGCTATCCATCTAGCAATCTATCGATCTAGCTATCTAGATCTCTAGCTATCTAGCTATGCTATCTATCTATCTATCTATCTATCTATCTATCTATCTATCTATCTATCTATCTATCTATCTATCTATCTATCTATCTATCTATCTATCTATTCATTTATCTGTCTGTCTGTCTATCTATCTATCTATCTATCTATTTATCATCTGTCTGTCTGTCTGTCTGTCTATCTATCTATCTATCTATCTATCTATCTATCTATCTATCTATTCATTTATCTGTCTGTCTGTCTGTCTATCTATCTATCTATTTATCATCTGTCTGTCTGTCTGTCTGTCTGTCTGTCTGTCTATCTATCGCTCTCTTTTTTTTTCTCTCTCTCTCTCTCTCTCTCTCCTTCTCTTCAGCGCCTTGACGTCCTTATATATCTCTCAATACAGATTTTCCGCTTGCAAACATCAACCCCTTTTGTCAAACGCACCAAGCGTCGAAGAGGCCGGCTTTCGAAGGCTCCAAACTGCGTGGCAGTCTCCGAGCTTTGCGCCTTGACACAAACAGTAGACGTGACGAATGGGACACAAACGAAATGTGTTCTCTGCCGGGTCTATAATGTACGGCAATGGCCCATTAAAAGCCATTCTATTATATATCCATCTATATATATATATTATACCGTATGTTTGCGTGTGTATTCACAAAATATATGTGTATGTATAAAACACACATGTATATATGTATATATATATATATGTAAACATATACATACTCCACTAGGTAGTAGCACAGAAAGCAGACCTCTGAGCTTCAGAGCCTGCTCTCGCTCACAACAGCCATCAGCATAGTTCACATGCAGAATGCGTCTCACCCGCGTCGAAGTGGCATTGCAACCTGCGCCACATCATAAGTGCCTTCTCTAGAGGGACGATTGAAGCATTGGATTATTCCGGGCTGGCTGAATCTCACTGGGGATTTGTACATCCAAAAGAATAGGAGTGGCCGACCCCACGACGCATCTATGCACGTGCATGTAAGATGTCACTGTTTTAATACTTTATATATCTTTATATAATATGTCAATATGATGTATATAATATAATGCGCCATATGGTGTGGGATATGACAATTGCATGATTATGCCGGATGATATGTCCAAAATCTTACATCATGTGATCAATATGATGGGTGATATGAAATACGATAATTACGTGACACCTGTGTATGATATATATATATATACATAGGTGTGTGTGTGTGTGCGTGATATCTGAATACAGCGTAGCATCTGGCATGATACAATACAAGATAATGATAATGATAATGATAATTAGTGACCCAGGTACAACCTACTAGAAGTTTCTACGAGTACATCCAGTGTTGCGACTCCCAGCATGAGCATGCACACTGGTGTGCCTGCTCCAATGTTGCAATCCTTGACAAAGCTCCACTCCTCAAATGGCAGCCACAATGCTTTCATCACAGATTCTGGTATGGCTGTCATGGGAATCCATATTTTCCAGCATGCTTCGCAATGATTCTTTCCCCAGGTTTGTCCCATTCCATTATCCAGATTTCAACTGTCAACCAATTTCCGTCTTTCATCAACCTGTTTCCATATAGGTCACAACACTTTTTCCTCAACCTTTTCCATCTTTCATCCATGTCCATATCTCTCACTCTTCAACCACCCTTGCCACCGCACCTTGCTGGGCGAGGCGGTCAGGGCCGCATGTTTCCGCACCGTACAGCGTTGCTGGGGATGACAGGTGACGCCAGGGCCTCGGCAATGGCATCACCGTTCTATTTTTAGGAGGTCCGAATTGCAGATACTTAACGTGTTCAACCTACTTTATGAGAGGCGCTCTTGTAATCAATCTGAAAGCCTGACTTGTATCTGATATAGTCTGTAAATGTCTGTAGTAGTACATGGGCGAAACGACAAATCCCTAGCTGCATCTCCCCAAACCGGGGGGACGCTCACAGATCTGAATAGTTATTTATATGCTATGAATCCCAAGCATCATCATCAGCAGCAGCATCATCAGCATCATCACCATCATCACCATTATCAACATCATCAACTCAACATCATCAACATATGTATAGAAGTTATATATTAGTCAATAAATGTATATCAATAGTACATCATAGTATGAAATATGGTGGTGGAGATACAGCTTTTGGTGGTCCTTGGTCACTGAACAAATCTCCAAACTCCTCCAGCTGGGCCAACATATTAAAAGGCCAAGCTGCAAGCCGCTCCCAGGTGCAAGCATTTGCATTGCGCCGCTGCAGCTGTTTCAAAGGGCTCCTTTTTGGTGTTGGAAAAGTTGGGTTAAACCATGTTAAACCATCAAAAACGCTGATGTTTTGCAGGGATTTGACAACATAAATCAAAAAAACACGCAAGGGATATGACCTACTTAGAGGTGCAGGGTGGGATGACCAGTTGGGCCCTCATCTCCATAAGTTGGGCCATTACCCAACCCACAAACACATTAGTTCAAATCCCAGAAATGAACAGAATATGTATAATTGTTTACATACTAGTATATAAATTAGATGGGGTAGATGGATCAATACACCTTCAGCAGGCCAGTCTGATGTTTGGGCCTTCAACGATTGCACCACCAAGCAACTCTCCTCCAAGCTTGCAGCATAGCCCGAGAGGTACGCATTCTCAACCAACTGATAAGCACATCTTGAGATTTCTCGCGGCTGATAGGCGCCTCGAAGTAAGAAGTTTCTTGGGGAACATGATGGCTTAAGCCTGCTATGAAGAAGAACTCGCTGGTCACAAAGGTCTACATGAAAATATGCAGTCGATATTACCATATGTATATTATATCTATCTATCTATCTATCTGTCTGTCTATCTATATCTATATCTATATCTATATCTATATCTATATCTATATATCTACCTATATATCTATCTATCTATATATATATATATATATATGTGTGTGTGTGTGCATGTATTGCGTATTATATAATCACATATGTAGCATGTATGTACATAGTTACATGCAGTTTGCGCATGTGTCACTAGCAACTCTCTCTCTCTCTCTCTCTCTATCTCTCTCTGTCTTTCCCAATGGACATCAGGTCACCCTGCCCTGCATCGGCTAGCAAGCGAGATTGGTAACTAATGTACTGTATCTAATTGTGAGGGGTTCATCCATGAATTCACAAATAATCCCATCTTACTTTTGAAGCAGTGGGTGGCCAACCCCCGGCTGCACTGCCGGAGCGACTGTGGGTCGGTCGCCGTGGGGAAATCAACTTCTTCGTCTTTTCCAGGATTCCGATGATCTCCTGGACAACCGACTGGACTTCAACGGAGAAGCGCAGAGAATACCAGTTGGATCATGTTGAATCTCTTACATCTTAAAGGGCCATCGACCCATAGTGATCACAAGTCTCCATTCATTTCCTGGCGGTTTTTGAGATTGGTGGTAGGAATGGGCAAATTCCCGGTGCCAACAAGCTTTCCCCTAGTGGTTTCAACCCGTGACAAATCATAGAATTCAATGGATTGATTTGAAGGAACAAACATGGAAAACCACCGGAAGCCTGGGTTTTCACACAAATGTATCATTTTCATTCATTTTCCTCTAAACTGTACTATTCCAAGAATTCAGGGGTAGAACTGTGGGACCCTGTGCCCTATTCTCTGCATCAGCCCTTGTCTTCAGCCCGAGTACTTGCGCAGTGCCGGTGCGAAGTTTCTCCTTGGAGCGGCACAAAGTCTGAGGCAGCAATTGGCTGCGGCTATGGCCATACATGGGCCAGCAACAACACCACCTGCACCGGCTCACACAATCATTAACATATAATATAGGACTGCTCAAAAGTTTGAGAATGATTAGTGTGTTCACAATCCGTTGAATACCCATGCCTGCACTGCCGCGTACCATATGTACCACTGGTTTTGTTTAGATTGTTTCGCAATGTTTAGTATACAAATAGTTGATAACCGACATTGCTGGTTCACAGTCACCTTTATACCACCAAACAAGCGTTGTTTTTTTTTTCACATCTCCGATCTATTTGGCTACAATCGGTGACTTTCCTCCAATCAACAAAGTGATTTCCCAGTGCCATGACTAGTAGCACCCCATGAATCTCAGGCTGATCCAGGATGTAAGTGATATGAGGTGATCATCCAAGGCACCAACAAAAACAATCGATCTGGCTCTGGAAGCCAGCCACTAATCTCGAAGCTCAAGACTTTTGCAGCCTGCCAGGCTGGATGGTGCAAGACAAAAAATAGTCTATTATGTACCGCATATCATATATAGTATGCGTACCGGTGTGTAATGATATGTACGTGGTAGGGTTCTCTCTGGATATGATGACACATGAGCCGTGATCAAAAGCTCTTGCCTCTCCCTTCTTGAAAATGAACGACTGGGTTTTGCGCGTGGATCACTTGTCATTATTTGCAGTGTGGGCGTGATTTCCCCGCCCATAACGTGTTCTAACCAAGTCACACTGATCATCACAAGACCTGGATTCTATACAAACAAACACTTCTAGCTCATTTGGCTGAGACAAAAAAGTGCCGCTCGCACAGCCACGTAGTGCCGTCTTTTTCTTTTTTGCAGGACCCACGAGACTTGCGAGGCGGTCCAAGTACTCAACTTCCGCTTGTTCAATGATGTTCTATAGGGATCGTGGCCCAAGTACCATGGAGGTTACCTTGCGCAAAACTGGATGCCCTTAATCAACCCCAGCCCGGAACACCACCAACCCAGAAGCAATTTGCTCAAAGTCTTCAGACATATCTTGGTCGCTACCAGTTGGTCGGTGGACTTTCCAGGATGGGCTTGGGTCAGCTGTGCATGCAGCACACCAGCAGATTCGGCTCTGAAGCATCACGGACGATCCACTCCATGCCACTTCCTGACCCTTCGCAACTATGGTTAAACGGTTAAATCAGCAGTTCAAAAGAGATTCAAAAAGTAAACAGAGTTGGGGCACTTACTCCCCAATCTAAGTACATTTTACTACTGAGTGGGATTGAATCATGCAGTGGTCTCAAATGCCCAAGGTATGAAGCTAAAACAGCAGGGAGACAAAGTTGTTTATTCCTTCTGCCAAACACAGAGCTATGGAAGGGTGGTGAAAACCAATTCTTCCCTGTGAGGCTGACCAATTTGTAAAGGGCTTGGGTGATCTTTCCTTTGAAATTCCCCATCCCTCTGCTGTAATTAATGAAAAAATGCCACCTGTTGTACTAAAACATCTAAACAATTCTAAAGACCATGGTTCCCGGATCTCTAACTAGAAGTTCAGCTTATAAACAACAGTTTCTGCAGGCTGGATGAGACTGGCTTTTTGATGGCCCGCTGCAGCAGAACCTTTGCGCAATGCAGGCCGCAGAGGGGACCCTCAAAAAACATGTTGACGAATGTCTGCTCTATCACCGCATGTTTGATGATAAGATCATTCCAGTTTTTTAATTGTGAAATCATGGCATCAGGCATAGCATTTTGATGTGTATTTGGACATCTGATTGAAGTACATCTTTGCAAATGGGCCGACGGGCGGGTTTTGGTTTCAGCAAGCCACGTCTCTCTAGATCTCTCTAGTCTTCGAACTCCGACACCTGAAATCCAGAAGCTTTGGATTGTTTTGAGGGTAATTTATAGTACCCTCTGGTAATCTAACATAACTATGGGAAATCACCATTGTTAATGGGAAAATCCACTATAAATGGCAATTTTCAATAGCTATGTCAGTGGAGTCTCGGAGGTTGAAAAATGAACGCGTTGCGCGTGTTCAATTTTGTGCGGGCCTTTTGGGAGAGTGCCTCATACTAAGCATACGTCCCAGTCACTGACATCTCACAACAATTCGGTCAGTTCCAAGTTTTTTTGCAAACAAACTGTGCTTTTCTCAGTGACATCTTGTGCTACTTCTGGCTCAGCGAGCTCCACCCGTCAGCTCAACCTTGCCATCAGCCAGCTCTGCATGACCAATGCATTGTGACTAGTGCATGATTATATAATGATCATGCATGGTATTCCACACTTGTATGATATGTAACCCTGGTGTTCGCACAAGACTAGGTTCCTGGCCATCTTGGCCATCTTCCAGGTTTAGGATCTGTCGGTCTTCTCTCTGATCTCTACGTATGTCAATAGGGGCACCCAAAATGATGGTTTTATGTAGGGATCTATGATGAAATTAAATATGATGAGAAACATTGGTAAACCATGAATTTTTGGGGTGCCCGATTTTAAGACAAACCCAAATTCAACGCTGAGTCATGGATTCTTCCCAAGTTTTGCCTTCTTCCTCTTGGCCCTTCTATCTGTGATAGGGTATCCGCTATAGGCATAGGGTGTGCGCTGGGGTATCTGCGGTTGCTGATCCGTTGACAGCTCAATTGCTTCCAGCCTCATCGAGGACCTCACCGACATCTGAGGCCGGGCCCCAGTCCAGTGAGCGAAATCGAAATCCAAACAATGAAAAAAAACGCCCTTCTACAAGTCAGACATCGGCAAAGCGATGGTTTCACCATGGTCACAATAGTTTTTCAACGCAGAGCCATGTGCAACTTTTGGGACGTTCTTCGTGTTCTAACTGCAGGTCGTTCTACAGGTCCTCCAGCAAATCTTTGCTTCAGTGTCCCCTGCACCGGAAAAACATGTGGAACTCATGTCTTTGAAAAACTCCTAGAAGATTCCTCGACGTGACGTCTGTTGAGGCAAACACCTGAGATCAATCACGCAGTCAATGGACAAATCAATCAGGCACTTCTCCGACCGATTGCTGCAGTACTTTTTGCTGCAACCTCTGCAGTTTTTTTTTTTTCCAGCCATACCCTGCAATGAGACTAGTCATGATCAGCGCAAGGCGTGGGCGTAGCCTAAGGTCCGTGGTGCAACTCAAAATTGTCGTGCAATGGCTGCGTTATGTATCCGAGTATCCTCAACCATTGATTCGTTGTAATCGTAACCACGAAGAACAGTTTCGAAAACATATTGTTTTGCATAATGCAGCCAATTTTGCCTGGGACGACAATTTCCATTGGCGATGCTGCACGTTGGGCAGCGTATGCTGGAAGGAGAAAGGGGGGAGAACAGAATCAGTGTAACTGGCTGTGGTTTCAATCCTGAGAATATGCAACTGTGACTGCGATTTCAAGCAGTTTCAACCAATCAAAATCATCGGCTATCTTTACATTTACACAGAAAAGGAATGAAACCACCGACCAGGTATCGACAATGGATTGGTCTTGGCAGCTGGCACCCCTTTGCGATCAATGAATCTGTTGGAGCGCTGAAATCTATGGCCATGGATCAAAACGATCAACCCCCCAAAAAATGATTTCCCTACTAAAAATTACAATGTTTTTGGCTTTTTGGGTGGTACCATAATGATCCAAGCCCTAGAAAAAAAAGGTGTCGTGGACTTTTTGGATCAGTTGTGCCCCAAGGGGCCTGGGATGCGAGATGTGTGGCCAATGGTTTTCGCTTACCACAAAGCTGTTAGCAAAACCACTGATCCCAGAACCAATGCAGACTTCACCCGTAAAAAAACTATGGCTCAAGGGACCCGTCAACGGATTCCAAGGATTGCAAAGTGGACCCTTCAGGATCCGATGGTGCCTTATAAAATTCAAAGACTGTACAAATCTTACAAATCGCTACAAATCAGGCTGCTCAGGCAAACACTAGAGATGATTGAACAGTGCTAGCCGAGTTTGGAGACCTTTGCGGCAGTTGTTTAAAACATCAACCTGGCCAATGGAACAAGTGCAAAAAAGATCTGAGCTCTCATAGTTCCGGATAGATCCTCGAGTCTGGTGCTCATGTCAGAGACAGCAACCGTAGTTGTTGTCAAGAGACCTGCGCCCCCGAGGTAGTTGCGGAACTGGTGGATTTGGAAGTTCTGGACGTTGATGATATCATTCAGCATATCCGTAAGGCCACCTTCTTCAATGGCTGCGTCAATAGTTGCTGCATCAACTTGCTTGAAAAGGATCTTGGCCATGTTCACGGCATTGTCATGATGAGGGATCATCTGCTGCATGAAGATTGCAACCTTGTCCGCATGGTCGCTAGAGGTGTGGCTGAGCATCTCCTCCTTCATCTTGCAATCGATGGCCTGCATGCACTTCTCAAAGGTTGTGGTCAGTTTGCCGCACAAAAAGCGTTCACTGCACTGCCTGGAGCCACCACCAGCGAAGGATTCAATGCCGTGAGTGCCGCAAGCATGGTCCACTCCAC
The DNA here is from genome assembly GCA_003297045.1 of Symbiodinium sp. clade C Y103. Taxonomy (NCBI): domain Eukaryota; class Dinophyceae; order Suessiales; family Symbiodiniaceae; genus Cladocopium; species Cladocopium sp. clade C. The sequence goes on along the minus strand of BGPT01003409.1, from coordinate 58,092 downwards.
TCAGGAGCACTGGAGAATACAGTGAAAGCTCTTGAGGGTTCGGAAGCGGCTGACCGTTGGCTTGCGTCACTGCGGAGCCATCTGCATTCTTGATGATGATGCGGCCACTCATCTTGGAATGGATGNAGCTCTTGAGGGTTCGGAAGCGGCTGACCGTTGGCTTGCGTCACTGCGGAGCCATCTGCATTCTTGATGATGATGCGGCCACTCATCTTGGAATGGATGTGACAGAAGTAGTAGATCACACCACCATGGGACTGATCTGCCATAGCCTGAGTGATGGTTAACTCTGCCGTGTACTTCTTCGCCATCCAGTCGCCACGAGGGTAGAAGAACTCTGGCTCGTAGCAATCCAAGCCGGTGTCGCCTGCATCTGGGCATGTTGTTGCGGCACCATCGATCTTGTACAGCAACTCGCCCTTTGCCTCAACCTCAGCACGCTCATCAGCACCCCATGTCGCACCATGAGCACCATCTGGGAAGTAGGCAAACCCAATGGCATGGTACCAGTTACTGGGATCCGTTTGGTCAAAGGTGTAGGTCTGCCCAATACGCACCTCAATGTCGGGCGATGGGCCCGTGTAGCCAGCAAACTCATAGNTGGTACCAGTTACTGGGATCCGTTTGGTCAAAGGTGTAGGTCTGCCCAATACGCACCTCAATGTCGGGCGATGGGCCCGTGTAGCCAGCAAACTCATAGGACCCTGTCTCGCCAGTGAAGAGATTCACCTTCATGCAAAGATTGTTGGCGGATGGGGTGCAAGTTGCTTGCACACCATGCATCAACATGAGGGACAGTGCTCCAAGCGTCATCGCTTTGCAACTGGCCATATTGCTGGGTGGGACGGCCTTACAACTTTCTAAGCTTGATCCACAAACTTCCGGTTCACACCTTGGACACCTTGCCATGACGGTACCCAAACAGTACCCGAGGTTCGCTTCTGAAATCCTCTCAGCTTGTCTTGAACTGATTTCCAGACTGGTTCCAACTCTCAGTCTGCTCAGAAACTCAGAAATCAGGAATTCCGGGCTAGGGTCGCGGCGATGCACGACTGTGTTCATCAAGGGCACCATAACATTACCTCACTGCCAGGCATGTTGTGTGTCATGCTTCGTCTCATTGCTGAGTTGGAAGTGAAGTTGAATCGAAACTTTTAACTCATGCTGTCATGTCATTTCATTGCATTCCATTTAGTTCATCCATTTCATCTTACGTCATGACATTCTGTTGGGTTCGATTCAAACTAGTCATTTGTTTGTTCGTTCCTTCGTACACTCTTTGGTTTATTCGCTTTTATCCGTCCATTTGTTAGGTCCGACGTTTGTTTCTTCATTCATTCAATCACTCATTCATTCATGGGTTCTTTCATTTGTCCGGTCATTCATTCATTCATTCATTCATTCATTCATTCATTCATTCATGCATCCATGCATTCATGCATTCATGCATTCATTCATTCATGCATGCAGGCATTTCATTGATTCATTCATTCACTCGTTCGTTCGTAGCTTCATTCATTCATTCATTCCATTCCATTTCATTACATTTCATTACATTTCATTACATTTCATTACATTTCACTTCATTACATTTCATTTCATTACATTTCATTTCACTTCATTACATTTCATTACATTTCATTACATTTCACTACACATTTCATTTCACTTGATTTCACTTCATTTCATTTCATTGCATTGCATTCCATTGCATTGCATTTCATTGCATTCCCTTTCATTTCATTCCTTCTATTCCTTCCATTCATTCCATTCCTTCCATTCATTCCATTCATTCCATTCATTCAGTCATTCATTCAATAATTTCATTCATGCCATTCATTCCATTCCATCCATCCATCCATCTTTTGATTCATTCATTCATTCATTCATTCATTCATTCATTTATTCATTCATTCATTCATTCATTCATTCATTCATTCATTCCGCACTTCTTTGCTTCATTTATTTCGATCACTTTATGCCATTCATTCAATCATTTACTGCTTTACTCATTGCATTTACTCATTGATTTGCTTAATTTGCCCGTTCAACCAGTTTGTCAGTCCTTCATTCGTTCGGTCATTTATTCATTCATGCATTCATTCATTTGTTGGTTTGGTACGGTAATTCATTATTTTCATTTCATGTCACTTCACTTCAGTTCAGCATTTCATTTCATTTTATTTCAGCAAGTGGATTTCATCTCAATCGGTTCAATTCATCTCTCTCATAGTTGGTTCATTCGTTGGTTCGGTCATTCATTTGTTCGTTCCTTCGTTCATGCATTCATCTACTGGTTGATTCGTTCGTTTGTTCGGTCATTGGGTCGGTCATTGATGCGTTCGTTGGTTCATTCCTTCGTCGTTCATGCAAATGGCTTTTGATCAAAATGACCAGCAACCTGCATGCTGAAAGCGACCCTCGGAGATTTAATTGTCAATGTAACCCAAGCTCCCCGAGTCCCAAACATGCATTCTCTCACTCTCAGTGCTAGCATAATGTCTGAGTATTCGATACTATTCGGAATCATCCTTCAAAGTTGAAAAGCATGGACAACTTTTCACCCAATGTGTTTCTGAAAATCATTGGGGAACAACACATCCTGCATCATCCCGAAATCTGTCTGACCAGTTTGTTTTCACTCAGCATCGTGCATCTTACGGTTGGGTGCCCCTGGATGTCGGACTCTGGCCATTTCCATACCTCAAGGGAGGACACGCCCAGGGCTTCGGCGTTCCTGGGCAGAGGTTCTCCTTTTTAAAACCCTGGGGCAGAAAGCCTCTAAAAATCCTGGATTCAAAGGACTAAGTGAAGAATTGTTTAGAAACATTTTTCTGAGACCATCTTTAACAATCCCATCAACAAAAAATACCCTAGAAATCATCTCAACATCTCATCTTGACTTCGGTAATTTGGCTTCCTCACAGGGTTAGGCTTCTTACCTGCACCACGACTTGGCCAACTGCCCCAGAATCACCAGAATGGAGGTGCGACCACTGGCACTCAAAACATGACACTGGCTATGCAGGTGAGAATACTTGCATATGCGAGTATCTAGGGGGATGACCATGCATAAAGATACAGAATACTCACATATATTGTGATTACATATAATGCACTGCCAACACATAGCGAAACCAATAAAAAACAAAGAATGCAGTCCCATGTGTGAAAGGGTGTTCATTCCCACCCCCCAGGACCCGGTGCAGCAACCTGCCCGAGCTTCTCAGCTTGTGCAAATGGACCCGAGTGTGCGCAGCCCATCGCCGACAAGCGAAACTTTCAGCGAGTTCAAAGCAGATATTCTCTTCGGGAAGGAAGAGAAAAAAGTGCTTGAACACAAGGACATAGATGACATAGTGTTGCTAAATCTTCAAATCTGGTATTGAAGTGTGTAAGGACATTCATCTGCTCCGAACAGCTTGAGCCAGCAGTTCGCCAAGAACCAGGGGTGTCAATGTTTTGTAGTTGGATCAGATTTACTTTCGAAATGGAGGATCTCAAGAATCCGTTGGACTCTCTCTAGGGCCTTCAAGATTGCCAAACCATCCTGATTAATCAAACCTAGACATTCGATCGTATAAGAATATCTTGGTAGACTATGTTGTTTACCATTTGTTAAGATATCGCCCAGAAAAAGTAGTCCTTGACCAAATCGCCTGATTTTTCTTAAAGCAACCAGTTTTGGGCCAAATAGGTCCACATTAGACATTCAGCCTCTGGAGTGAAGAATCCAACTATTGAGAGAATACATTTGATGATTTGGGGATTATTCANGCCAAATAGGTCCACATTAGACATTCAGCCTCTGGAGTGAAGAATCCAACTATTGAGAGAATACATTTGATGATTTGGGGATTATTCAGCCATTGATCATCTCTTGGATTGGGATAACCACTTACTATCAGGAGTTTAAGATATGGGATAGATATGGATAGATTGGGATAGCCATTGGTCAGCTCGTTGGCCACCGTCCNCTCTTGGATTGGGATAACCACTTACTATCAGGAGTTTAAGATATGGGATAGATATGGATAGATTGGGATAGCCATTGGTCAGCTCGTTGGCCACCGTCCATAGGCCAATCCTTGGCTGCAGTTGGCTGCAGTTGGCTGGTGGGTGGAGCAAAGCATGTGGGATGAATGCTTACAGGTTGGCATGCTTAAGTAGGCAGCCACATAGAAACCTACTGTGGGGGAACACTGGGGAACCATATGGAATTATAATTAGAGATCCCTCTAATAATTGTGAAAACCCTGCCGAGCATATTTTTTGCCTTTCGATAGTTAACATCTACACATGAATCACCTACAAACACAGCAGCACTAGCAGCACAATCGCTCGGTGCAATGCCTGTTGACTGCTTCTGCTTGGGAGAAGTGGTGAAGGCCCGGTGGTTTTCACTCTTTTGAGAGTTTCCCAAACTATCAACTCCAATCAACTCAATATTGTCTTTTGGGCTACTATGAGCCCTTCGAGGTTGTGGCTGGATGATCAAGTTCCCATGACAACCAGTCTTTGCACTTGACAGCAAGTGTTTGATGATTCCTCTGCAGCTGGGCTCTTTTGACAAGACATGAAACACTTTGCTACACAGTATATGTAATTTCCAATTAATTTCCAAACAAAATCTGATATCAACAACTATTAACTGAAAACATTTGAAACGTATTTGTTTTCTTTTTTGTTGTGCCCTACAACCTCACCTTTTGGTTTTGCGGCCATGAGTGCTGGGGAAGACCGAGATTCCTGACCGAGATTCCTCAGCTACTGACCTAGCACGTGCCTGGGAAGCTGTGCCCGATCTACGTAGGCGAGCTCAGCAGCTCCAGCTTGTGTCTAAGCTATCTATTAGCTACAAGTGATAAAATACTTTTTCTGGGCGATATCTTAACAAATGGTAAACAACATAGTCTACCAAAATAGTCTTATACGATCGAATGTCTAGGATGACACTAATTTTATGGGTTGGTTCGAAAGATGCTTGTAAACCATATGGGTTTGCATTGGTGGCCCAATTGAGGGTTGAGGTTGAAAAAACAAAACCAATAATGGTTTTTAGGCTCGAGACTCTGATAAGAAGAGGGTTGCGTTCATGATAAACACACCACTTCACGTTTCAAACCTGCTGATATCTTAGGTCACCTTCACTCAGGAGAATACCATCAATCGGGACACTTNAGAGGGTTGCGTTCATGATAAACACACCACTTCACGTTTCAAACCTGCTGATATCTTAGGTCACCTTCACTCAGGAGAATACCATCAATCGGGACACTTGTGTGCAGAATGAGCATGTGCTTACTCTTGCCCTTACCCACTTGGGGACCAGGGTTACCGTTCAGACTCTCGAAGTTCACATCGAAAATTTCTACTGCTTGATGAACATCCCGATTCCTCGTGCCTTCGTACTTTACTGGTAATCTTTCCAACTTGCATTTCTTGGTGGTAGTGGTTTGTTTGACAGAATGTGATTTACAACATGTGTGATTCAGCCCTNAGGCAATGCGATCAATATCCAAGCATGGGCACTTCGCAGGATGATTTCAGTATATAACTCGGTGACAAGAAGGCCACACGTTCCCAGAGAGAAGGCTTTGCGGCGGATCTTGATCAGCCAAGGGTTTGAGATCGATCTGGAATCACCTCCCCGCTCAGGTCCATCAAAATCCGACAAGGATGGTGAACCAGGTGATGAGGATGAACCGAGTGATGGGGATGATTGGTGTGAGGAAAACAGTGAGTCGGAATGTTTTACTGATGATGAAAGTGTGATGATGGAAGAGGTGGAAGAAATGGAAAAGGTGAAAGGGGTGGAAAGGCCGGTGGAAGAGGAGGACTCCAAAAGCAAGTGTTACTAGACAATATATCTAGATAGTTCAAAGTTTTGTTTATCGGATTTACTTTCATATATCGATCGTATATGACATTTAACATAGAGGAGGAGACATCATCCCAATCATCCCAGGTTCTNGCGATAACCAAGCCGATGTCAACAAGCATCAGCATGGACCTGCTTCCGTCTAAGCCTCAAGTCTTACAAAACCCCAATCCCATTTGGTTGGAACCCACCACTCTTCCTGCCAGGAATCCGTCATCGAGTACATTGCCGGCTGGCAGAACCAACTCCATGGTGCTGTGGCCAAGCTGGGGCCTGCAGCTGCCGTTGTTGACTATCTTGGAACCCCACATG
>BGPT01003409.1:23536-37696 GCA_003297045.1 Symbiodinium sp. clade C Y103 | reverse complement strand
GGTGGGTGTCGCCTACTTTTTTGTGAAACGCCTAGTTATGGTTTGAAACGACTGAAACGTCCAATTCTTGGAAAATCGACCAGAAAAAGTAGTACAAAGGGCATCGACCAAAATATTTTGAGATTTAGAATCTCTAGGNGGTTTGAAACGACTGAAACGTCCAATTCTTGGAAAATCGACCAGAAAAAGTAGTACAAAGGGCATCGACCAAAATATTTTGAGATTTAGAATCTCTAGGCATATAAATATATACACATGCATACAGGAATGTACCTATGTATATTATATGCATACACATCTACATAATTACGCACGTAAGTGTATACACCAACTTAGATACACTTACACAGAGTATATGCATAGAATATATACATAGAGTATATACATGGAGTATGCACATTTATATAGACGTGTCTCATGTACATAGTCAAACAGACAGACGAGGGAGGGCTGATAGGTCACAAATCATAGCTACTAGACCTGTTCTTTCAGCCGCCTACGGGCCCCACTGTCCCAGTTGTGGCTTGGAGGCCGTGGCCGGCTGTGTGCCTGACGCGGCTGTATGTCTGAAAGGTGTGATTTGAAGAATTCGTGGTGGAAACAGAGCCACTGCACGCTGTGAATAGCTTCAGGTATTCATAGCGTGCAGTGGCTCAGGCTATGGGTCAACACTAGGCACCAACACATTTGAGCATCAAAAGTTGGGGGTTTGATCACAACAAAAATAGAGGAAATGACCAAAAATTACCACCTAATGAAGAAAGGATGACACGAAACCTGCATGCTTAATGCCAAAATCCCTGAAATCTAGGGTGGACCATTTTGACCCATACCCGCCAACAGAATGGCNCCTAATGAAGAAAGGATGACACGAAACCTGCATGCTTAATGCCAAAATCCCTGAAATCTAGGGTGGACCATTTTGACCCATACCCGCCAACAGAATGGCGCAGAATCGGGGCCAGCCGGAACCCTAACGGCCGCCCCATGGAGTTGCAAACGCGGAGAAACACTTGGTTGAGATTGAGAGTGGAAAAGATTTGGCNGGCGCAGAATCGGGGCCAGCCGGAACCCTAACGGCCGCCCCATGGAGTTGCAAACGCGGAGAAACACTTGGTTGAGATTGAGAGTGGAAAAGATTTGGCAATTTGACCATCTTGACTACCCATGCCCAAATCAAGACCGATGATTTGGGTGAATCGATCAAGGCCCAAAAATTGGGGGTTGGATTTGACAAAGCAGGTAGTTTTGGGGGATGTAGCCAACTAACAATTTGGGTCGTTATTTACAAAATCTTAAGTCCCTGTAGACGCTCTTGCATATTCTATCTACTGTACATCAGCTCCAACCACTGAAAATTGTGGAGGGGTCAGCTGTGCCCTCCTTAGATGAAACGCCCGGAAGATATATTTTTCGATCCGGGTCCAAATTTATGAATTTGGTGTCCCCAACACCGGATGAAGATCATTTCAAGGAAACGCCATGATTCCTGAATTTTGATCCATACAGCCGTGTAGATTTCAGAAACTGGAACACATTTTTCCAGATGGATGATCCAACAATTCATTCGTCCAGAGTTTTACAGGTCCCGATTTTCATAACTTGGCAAATTCAGAGACCAAATGCCACGGAGGATCATGTTTCTGGTGTGCTATTGTAAAAATTTAAACAGCTTAGATCAGCTTAGTATACAATGTTTCTCAAGGTTGTCTATCAACCGTTGCAACGGAGACTGCAAAACTTGGGATGGTGAACGCTAAAGTCCCTCAAATCTGTCGCGGAAAAAATTGACCCGATTCTTTTGCTCAAGCAGTGACAAAGCCTTCCGACGATCTTTGAGAGTCTTGCAGTGGCCATGTCTGGAAAGGCGATCGTCTTGGCGGTTGCGGTGCTGCTAGTGCAAGGCTGTGGGACAGTGGGAGTGAAAGTAATTTGCATGACATGAAATCGATGGGCATCAAGAATCATTCATCACCAAATCAGACAGCTTTATCCCTAAAACTGGGCGGGGTTTATGTCCAGCAGTGTGCAGTTTCGTCAATGCTTCCCTTAACATTGGAAGAGACCCTCATCATCGGCTTACCATGCGGGTTCCTCCCAAAGCCACAGACAGGTGCTGCGCGAGCACCACCGTGTGCCTTCGACGGCCGTGGCTACACAGATGCCCGCCGTAATTGACTCACCCTGTTCGCCGCCAGCCATCATCACGATGATAGCATTATCCTCTTCCATCTCATCATCTTCCATCTCATCCTCATCCATCGCATCCTCATCCAAGTCATCCTCATCCACATCAGTCAGGTTACTGATGGTTACTGTATCGGGTTCTATTGTGTTCTTCCACATTTTCTGTCCATTGTCGTGTTTAGATCTTGTGGGGACAAGTCAGTGGCTTGACACCATACCCCATGGTGAGCGGGAACATCCAGCCTTGCTGTTTGCCCTGTCTCCCAGGGTTTTGACCTGTGGCCATTCCATGTTTTCAGGACATCGAAGTGACATCACCGAGTGGTCGTCAGCTGGATGCCACGAGTTGCCAAAAGGAGATCGGGGGTGGGAGAAGGTTGTGCCATGCACCAAGGGTGAAGGCAGCTCAACACAGCTTGGTGACAGTTGGAAATGTGGTGTTGAAGCCATCAAAACCCGGACATGTTGTAATTGATACAAGCTGATACAAACTGCAGAACTGGGCAGGTTGGATAGATGGGATATTCTACCTTGCCAAGTTTGTTTTCGTTTGGGTACGGGGAACCGTCACAAATTTATACAAATTTTAGATCTGCTGTCCGCAAGGCGGAGAAAGGTTTGATCTTTTGACCATGTAGACCATTTGACCCATGCCCGAATCCAGTCGGAGGGCTGGGTAAATCTATCAAGATCCCAAACAGGTAGTTTTAGGGGACTTTGCCAACGAACAATTTGCTGATTATAAAGAAATTAAGGAATAACAATCATGAATCATAATCGGTACATATCTGTACACATTCTTTGATATTCGATCCACCTCAGCTGCGACCGACCACCGAAAATGGAGAGAAATCATAGCAACATGATTTATCCATCAGCACTGCTACCCATCCCTGCGAGGCGTGTCNGATCCACCTCAGCTGCGACCGACCACCGAAAATGGAGAGAAATCATAGCAACATGATTTATCCATCAGCACTGCTACCCATCCCTGCGAGGCGTGTCAGCTCGAACCAACGTGTGTCTCAGCTGCTCCTTCGTACACGAAACAACGTGGGAGACGATTGGTATTTCGATTTGGGTCCGGATTCGGTGTCCGTAACACGGGATGAAGAGAATTCCCAGGAAACGCCATGATTCCTGGATTTTGNGGTCCGGATTCGGTGTCCGTAACACGGGATGAAGAGAATTCCCAGGAAACGCCATGATTCCTGGATTTTGATCCATACAGCCGTGTAGATTTCAGAAACGGGAACACACTTTTTCAGATGGATGACCCAACGATTCGTTCGTCCAGAGTCTTTACTGGTCCAGATTTTCATAGCTTGGCACATGTCCCAGAGACCAACTGCAACGGTGGATGATGTTTATGTAAAGTTTATGTCGTTTGATTAGGCACATGTCATGGTTGTTTATCAAACATTGCTGTATCTACTTGTATTGTGGATGCGGTAGGCTATCGGCTATCGCAGTAGAGGCGGATGACTTTCTCCTGAAAACACTTGCCCAGTTGATCCCTGTTGGTCNATGCGGTAGGCTATCGGCTATCGCAGTAGAGGCGGATGACTTTCTCCTGAAAACACTTGCCCAGTTGATCCCTGTTGGTCCATTTTGAAAGGAGGTGCTACAACCAATTTGTTTGCAAATAGTATATACATTAAGACATATTCAGTATGATAAGTATAATATGTATTGTATATATAATATACATATATATAATAATTTATAATATATATAGATGGATCTAATTGAGTACACAACAAATTCACTAGTTCTTGCCAGCTGGGCACTTTGGAAAGGCTCTTCTGCTCAGGGTACAAGTTCGGGTCTAAGTATGGTATGATATGGCATGGCTCAAGCCTATGTTTCTCCTAGGCTTCGCTCTTTTGGTCGGTCTANCCCCAGCGGCAGACGTCAGCACGTCCAGGTGAGTTCTTCACGCATTACAACAACTCGCACATGTCGCATGGCGATGGCTGAGATTGGGCTTGGGCCTGGATGAGATGCAATTTCTTGATGTCTCTCCCGCAAGTTTAGTTCATGTTTTTTGTCACAAAGATACATCATTACATCATGATACATGATGTAGAGTATGTACATGTTTTGATGCTTGATGATTGAGGCAATCCCTGGTGGTGAAACGTGCCCTTCTGCAAATTGTTCATTGAAGACATGCACCCCCATTGTGAATGAATCCAAATGATCAACAGTCCTGCAAAATGCCAGTGATGTCCGTCCCGGCTTAAAGGGAAAGCCAGGATTTCTCCGTTGATTGGACTTGTGAATTTTCATGGAAGAATAGTGTTNNNACTTGTGAATTTTCATGGAAGAATAGTGTTGATGTTTCGGCCGTGGTGGTCATGTCCATGGTACCCACAACCTAAATTGGGGCCAAAAATCCAGTGATTCAGATCAAGGATCGAAAGAGGTCGGTACCTACTAGCACCTGGATATGAGCAATACTTTTTTTGAAGAATCAGCAACAACCATTTGATACCATGCCAGTTGGAATGCTGTAGCCTGCTGTACTTACGCTATGCCCACCATGCCCACCACGGCCACAATAGCAGTAGTTTTCATCATATTTTCGCCCCTTCTGCGGGCCTTTGACCCATGTTGAGGTGTTGGTTGATGGGCAAATCAGCAACGCTCATGGACCAACCTGATCCAAAGGCCACTGCGGTTCACNGCCCCTTCTGCGGGCCTTTGACCCATGTTGAGGTGTTGGTTGATGGGCAAATCAGCAACGCTCATGGACCAACCTGATCCAAAGGCCACTGCGGTTCACCTGGTGAAATGGATTTAGACCTTGAACTCTTCCAAGTGACGCATCGTTTCAGTCTCTTCGGGATGCTCAAAGGTCNGATCCAAAGGCCACTGCGGTTCACCTGGTGAAATGGATTTAGACCTTGAACTCTTCCAAGTGACGCATCGTTTCAGTCTCTTCGGGATGCTCAAAGGTCACGGTCGCAAATTCGAGGCCACACATTATATTCTTTTTAGAGATCAGTAAGCCACCAAGTTCTATCCCAGTTCTATCCACTTCAATATCCGATTTTGAAGCTTCTTTCAACCCACCGAGGTTTTCCCCGGAGTGTTGAGATAATTCCATTGCAGCCCACCCCTGGCCACTCCATGTCAGGCCACAAGCGGAGCCAAGAGTTGTACTTCAGGACTCGCAAGCCCAGGCTGAGGATTTTAGCACCATGGGAAGTTCAGCAGCAAAAATCAGGTTTTCGCTGATGCTTTGTTGATGCTCAGCGTGGGATTCCACTAGCATGGAACCGGAAACCCATCTCTGAACCACATAGCAGAACCACTCCCTAGTTTTTGAAACTCCAGAATCGTCCGGGTGTGGACATGGCTCAAAAGCACCAAAAGTGCCCCAAAATTGACAACCCATATTTCTGTCTCCAAAATATGGTGGCTTCCTGCAACAGTCATGCGATGTAAATTTGCAGAGATGGTCACCATGAATTGGTAGCCCCAAATCAGAGAACCATATTTTCATATATCCTCATCCTCCATCAAAATTTCCACCAAGAAGCCCAGTTGCAGTGGATTGTTCCAGGTGCAGAGGCTGCGGCAGCAGCGGGCGCGCCGCTGGAACCGTTGCCGGCAGTGGAGGAGATCCACCGAAGCAGCTTGGAGAAAGGTCAGGTGGATGAAATCTTCGGGTTTTGACATTGATCCAATTGATCCAATTGATCCAGGATATTGGATGACATTGGCATATCATGGGTTCTAGTAGTGCCTTCCCCGACTGGTAAGTGTAACAACATTCCTACTGTACTTGGGCCCCCCAAAATCATGGATCCAATATCAGAGGGTGTTTAAGAGGGGGGAAGGGATTACAGGGTATGAACTACCCACTTACTGGGGTGCACAACCAAGAATGTGAAGAATACTGTTTGATACTGTTGATTACATGCAACTATAATAGAGCCCAAAGGCAAGCTGGAATACCAAGACTGAGCAGGCTTAGGCATTTGGAAACTAACATTGGCCCCCCACAAAGATGGGGACGTGGAAGATGTCAACTAGGAGGGGTGGACTTCAAAGGAACGACCCAGACCCATTGAAGGCTGCGTGTTGAACTCATACGACCATATTACAGAAGATGACCAATACTGTAAATCAGTATGGGTGAAACTTGATTCCCGCGGATGGCGGACACCCAAGAATCAGTCAGCATTTGCGGCTCCCTGAACCTTCGTGAAACTTTGACTCATCCATTTTGAGCCCAGATTACGGTTGGGGCGATTAAACCGAATTGTTAGGGAATCCACACCGAAAGTCGCAGTCTGTTCCAGTGGTATGAGTCTGTCCCTGTTGACATCCAAAGTACTTGGTACAAGTTTTGGTGCTACAGCCTCCGGCAACCCAACCTGGCAATGGATCACTTCCATTCAAAGCCAGATAATTAGCAGCCATTTCTAGCCACTTCATTAGCTGATTTTCCCAACTTTCGGTTACAAAATGGTAGAGGGCAACCCTCATCCAAAAATGCTCCTCCCACAACATCCTTGGCCCCGGTCTCACGGACCGATCCACTGTCCCCAGAAGCGGAAGCTGCCTATGATCACATCATGGACCAGGCCGGCATGGCGCTTTGACGACTTGGACCAGGTATCTATTGGGTACCCATATTCTATGATCCTACATGTGTATGTGTACTAATATCCGTACATGGTATTATGATGTATTATGGATATGAGCGAGTCTCGGTGCAATGAGACATGTGTGTTGGGTGCCTCTGTATTTGCACGGGTAGATATGTTTGGAGAGGTGCTCCCACATGTTTGCAAGACACGAGTTCCATCGAGTGAGTCGAAAAGTTTAGCTGTACATAATTTAGCTAAAGCCATGAACATCCACATCTCAGGGAGAAAATTCAGAAACCTTCCTGATCTCAGACTGCTTAGGCTACCAAGGTTGCTGACATGCGAGTGGTTTCAAACAGGTTGCGTGGAGAGAGGCGGGCTGGAATCGTGTCTGGTTGGAAACCTAGAAGAGCTAGATCTAGGATGGCTGATTCCGATTCATTTCCTATTATTTGGGACAAGACAAGACATCATTTCAGGTTGTGGAAATGCAAGGAACCCTGTTCGCCATTTTGAGAACACCAAATTTGGGTCCCCAATCAGAATCTTTGAAGAATTTCTGATGGTCGGGATGGCCATTAATCCAATAATTTCTTGAGGATTGCTGAGAGGCCAAGAGACATGGAAATACGATGAACTAATAGAAATGAGAAGATAATGACGCAGAGAAAATCAGAACCGCAACTCGGATTTGTAAATTGTAAAAGATCAACAGGGAAACCAATGCCCTGCCATTTTCCAGATGGCTTTGCGAAAATCCAGTCTGCTGTTGATCCAACTCGTAACCCTTTCAGAAAAGGCATCAGGGCTGACAAGGGAGCTGCAAGACATTCTTGGGCTGCAAATATGGGCAAAAACATCAGTTGAATTTGGGAATAGACTTTGGTGGACGAGTCTTTTCTGTTAAATGGATACAGTATTTTTCGTCTTCCATTTCAAGAGATTTTGTTTTGGGAATATTCCGCAAGAATGATTAAGGAACTGTTGTCTATCGTCAGCCCTGGCTTGTGGCCTCCAATATTCACCTCCAGATGAAAACATTTTGCGAAGGCACCCCATCTCCGCACCGTTGCAGGAAGAAAACAACGACGTACTGGGAAGGCCGGGGCTGATGTGTTTGAAGTGCGGATCTGAGTTTGTCCACAACTAGGGCTGGGGCCTACCTATTTATATTTATATATCTATTTATCATTATTTAATATTATTTATCTATCTATTATTGTTGGTTTTGCAAATTGAAGAGGGAAAGGGATGACCAGGATTTTTTTGGGCCACCTCGTTTTCTGACAGTGCTCGGATGTTGGGAGTTCCTGGGATCACAGGCGATCGTGGCTACATCATTCCAGTTTGGGATATATACCCAGGTTATGAATAAATATATATATATATGTATATTATATAACCATATTACATATATATATATTATATAACCATATTACATATATATATATATTATATAACCATATTACATATATATATATGTATATATATATATATGTATAACTATATATGTATATGTATATATATATATATTATATACATATGTATAGGGTGATCAATGATGATCAGCCAGTTACTCGGATGATCTCGGATGCACATCCAAGTAAGCCTCAGAATGTGTTTTCAATGTTTATTCCTCCTTCCGTAGACCAACATGCTAAAGACAGGCTCGAGGGGCACAAACAAAGATAAGAAGAGATGGGAATCTTAGAAGGTTTATTGATGCTTGCAGGGTCTTATCGTGAGGCGCAGTAAGCCTCAAATGTGAATTGGATATGCTCTTCTGGTAATTTACATGGCCACTTGGATTTTTTTCGAATAAGAAAACCATTTGCACAGATGGAGGTTGCCTACTATGGCGGTACCTCCAAATCATCCAAACTTAGACCATTCTAGTATTGAACCATTTGAAACCCATGGTTTTGGGGATCCCCCATGGATCTAAATAATAGTGCATTTTCCAGCCATATTGGATTGCTGGATTGATGAAGAAAGCCAAAAGCAATGCAGCTATAACATATCTATGAGGCAATCCTGTAGCTGGAGGGCAGTCTCCAGGAGATTTCGAACGGTTTATCAATAGATATTGGGTATGCTGGATGCAAGACCAACAACACATGGTATAACACGTTATAACATCAACAATCGACCGGAATCTGAGAAGCTGTGTATATTCCTCATGTGTATATATATATATATATGGTACCCCCCCAAAACCTATATACACTGGGGAAAAACCAGCACTCCATTCCGGTATCGGGGATAGAAATTGTTCACCCTGCTCGTGTGAGACTCTGAATATAGCTTTGTTAGATTGTCGAGGTCATCGGATCTTACATCGCAGCCTTTGCCTGATCCTTACAAGCTGCACTCCATCTATAGAATCAATGGAACCAGGAACATCGTTTGGGGATCGTTCATACTACCTACTGTATGGGACTATGGGAGATGGAGGGGCGACCATCCAGAACAATCCATAAAGACAAGCTATGTTTGATGTAAAAAACAAGGTACAAAGTTTTCGGTTTGTCGCCAACATCCATCCCAAGGTGGATCTTCAATAGTGACAGGATATCATGTGATCATGCGAGTTTTTGTTCATCCCATTTCCAAGTGGTTCACTGAGGATTCATGCCCCGCAGCATCATTTGTAGAATCCCATGTACTACTGTATCTCCCCATCCTATCCCAGATGCGGCAGCCAGGGAACTACATTCTGATGGCGATCCTGTTGACAGTCTATGCCGGCCTCTGTTGTTTTGCCATGTGCGCCGGATGGTGGGTGTTTGGAGGAGCGGTGCGAGGAACCGATGGGTCTTTCAGTTGCAAGATATTTGGGTAAGTTTGAAGCTTCGAAAATGGGGATTTGATGAAAAATTTATAAACATGGGTATATAACTGGCAAAAATGAGGATTTCACCTTTGACATTGTTTTGTTTTTCCGATGTTTTGTTTGATCTTCCATCCCCCAAAATGGGGCAGTGAATGTGCAGTGAATATTATCCCTCCACCTTGCCCATGTCTCCGGGATGGGTCGGTGAGAGCGCTAAACAATATTGTTCAAGGAGCAACTCCGTGAATTTCTCTATGTCAACTATTTGTTGGAATTAGTGGAAACTGCTGTTAGCTCTTTCACTTCCTGCACCGTGGCCTTGATAAGTTTGAGTGTGTGAGCCATAGCCATGTTGTATGCGCATGCGCGTATGGGAACGTCTCAAAAGTATCACCGGGGTTTCCACATCAAACTTGCCAAGAACGGCTCCCCAGGTACCAAGGCTGGTTAGAGCGGATGCAGAAGGAGCAGGAGATGCAAGCGAAACTTTCACCACAGGATCGGGGAGATATTGGGATCGGAGATGTTGGTGATGGTTGTGCCACGTTTTACCGAGTTGTCCAGGTTCGCACGACTTTTATTTTGTATACAATGATATTTGATGTCTAAATCTATATCTATATCATTCTATATCTCGATCTACGNGTTGTCCAGGTTCGCACGACTTTTATTTTGTATACAATGATATTTGATGTCTAAATCTATATCTATATCATTCTATATCTCGATCTACGTGTATATGGTTATTTAAGATGACAATTGCACAAGCAGGTCCTTGATTTGATGGTGGCTACAAGCATAGTCGATCCCTTCCCCCCGCATATTCACCAGCGCCGGCACAAGCCTTGGTTCAGTATTGTGTCTAATCATGAGGCCCAGGGGCATTCCATATCTTTGGCCTCTAAAAAGGGGGAACATTCCAATGGGTTTTCTCGGAAACTTGGATACTCGGTACTCCAAACATGTCATGCTTTAACATCCCCAGTGACCTTGCGGGGATGGGATTCTGGCTCCGAATCTCCAGGATTTGGAAATGGCTTCCGGATCAGAATCGGATGCCAGTCCGAGCAAAGCGTTCGGAATTTCAGGGGCTTCGACCAGAGCCTTGGGTTCGCAACTGCCAAGTGAGAACCCTATCATTCTATGTCATTCTATATCATTCTTGGATAAAATCGACCTTCATGGGCTAAACGTTCACTTTGCTTTAAGTGATTTGTCGGTTTACGATAGGACATCCACAAATTCTTGGTCTGAATTGAACATCTCCGGAACTGGGGAATGAATAGGGAATGCTTTTCCTTTTCGCAAATCCAAGGAACCCTCTTCCCCTTGCCGCGAGAGACTCCGCAAGTCTACTACGAATACACGGGGGGCCAGACCTGTGAAGAGCCCTGAACGGGCAAATGGATGTGCCGGGGCACCTAGTGAAGGTTCAGCTGGCTGAACTTCAAAAGCTTTGCCTTGAAAGAAGAATATGTGAATCTCTTTGTAGATGATGTCATATTTCGAAGATTTTGCAAAGCCATGTCATGAGCAGGCAGAAAGAGATTGATCAGGGTTTGTTTCTCATGTAGTCCTAGTTAAGCGGAATTTGCATGAATTTGCTACTAACTTTCACAATGTTGCGTATTGCCAGTATTGCTCTTGATCAATGTCCAGAATATCCTCCTGTATTATGCGAGTTGTCTCCTGTATACTTGTAGCTGCAATCTGCTGGCGACGCGAATCGTTTTAAGGCGATGCTGCAGCCAGAACTATACAGTGATCAAAGATAAAAGACAAAAAGACAATCCGCACTTCCTACA
Organism: Symbiodinium sp. clade C Y103; assembly: GCA_003297045.1. Taxonomy (NCBI): domain Eukaryota; class Dinophyceae; order Suessiales; family Symbiodiniaceae; genus Cladocopium; species Cladocopium sp. clade C. The sequence goes on along the minus strand of BGPT01003409.1, from coordinate 26,267 downwards.
AAGAGATCAAGAAGTCTAGTTTAGCAAGCTACCCATTACCCAATTGAGAATATCCGATATACATGCATATATAGATATATACGCAAAATAAATGTGTAGTTAAATGTATATTTACACATCGTAGATGTAATAATAAATATATATGTATATGTATATCTATCTATCTATCTATCTGTCTATCTGTCTATCTATCTATCTATCTTTCTATCTATCTATCTTATCTTATCTTATCTTATCTTATCTTATCTTATCTTATCTTATCTATCTATCTATCTAACTATCTTTTTTATTTTTATTTTTATCTTGTCTTATCTTATCTTATCTTAGCCTACCTTATCTTATCTTATATTATCCTATTTTGTCTTATCCTATCTTATCTTATCTTAATCTAATCTAATCCAATTAATATAATCTAATCTAATCTAATCTTATCTTATCTTTTCTTATCTATCTATCTATCTATCTATCTATCTATCTATCTATCCATCCATCCATCCATACATACATACATACATACACACTTTGTCACACTCTTAAATACACATCTCAAACACGTATGTTTCTGGATACTGTACGTATATATGTACATATATATATATATACAAATGCATACAGGAATGTACCTAAGTACATCATATGCATACACTCTACATAAGTATGCACGTATGGATGTACATATATACATATATATACATACAGTATATACATAGAGTATATACATGTATATACTCGTGTCTCCTGTACAGAGTCAAACAGACAGATGAGGGATGGCTGACAGGTCACAAGTCATAGCTGCTAGACCTGTTCTTTCAGCCGCCTACGGGCCCACTGTCCCAGTTGTGGCGTTGAGGCCGTGGCCGGCTGTGTGCCTGACGCGGCTGTATGCCTGAGCGCGCTGTATGTCTGAAAGGGCTCTTTGTGTTTGATTTAAACAAGAATTTGTGGTGCAAACAGAGCCACTGCACGCTGTGAATAGCTTCAGGCTATGGGTCANGCTGTATGTCTGAAAGGGCTCTTTGTGTTTGATTTAAACAAGAATTTGTGGTGCAAACAGAGCCACTGCACGCTGTGAATAGCTTCAGGCTATGGGTCAACACTAGGCACCAACACATTTGAGCATCAAAAGTTGGGGGTTTGACCACAACAAGAATAGGGGAAATGACCANNCTGTGAATAGCTTCAGGCTATGGGTCAACACTAGGCACCAACACATTTGAGCATCAAAAGTTGGGGGTTTGACCACAACAAGAATAGGGGAAATGACCAGAAATACACCTAATGAAGAAACGATACCACAAAACCTGCATGGTAAATACCAAAATCCTTGAAATCTGTGGTGGAACATTTTGACCCATACCCTTCTGCGAACAGAATAGCGCAGAATCGGGGCCAACAGCAGCCGGAACCCAAACGGCCGCCCCATGGAGTTGCAAACGCGGAGAAACATTTGGTTGAGATTGAGAGTGCAAAAGATTTGGCCATTTGACCATCTTGATTACCCATGCCCAAATTAAGACGGATGTGGGTGAATCGATCAAGGCCCAAAAATTGGGGTTTGGATTTGACAGCCAACTAACAATTTGGGTCGTGATATACAAAATCTTAAGACTCTGTGAGTCTGTAGACGCTCTTTCATATTCTATCTACATCAGCTCCAACCACTGAAAATTGTGGAGGGGTCATAGCAATATGATGTGTGGCACGCCCAGGTGTCTCAGCTGTGCCCTCCTTACATGAAACGCCCGGAAGATTTATTTTTCGATCCGGGTCCAAATTTGTGAATTTGGTGTCCCCAACACNTACATGAAACGCCCGGAAGATTTATTTTTCGATCCGGGTCCAAATTTGTGAATTTGGTGTCCCCAACACCAAATGAAGATCATTTCCAGGAAACAACATGATTCCTGGATTTTGATCCATACAGCCGTGTAGATTTCAGAATCTGGAATCTGGAACACATTTTTTCAGATGGATGACCCAACGATTCATTCGTCCAATTTTTTTACAGGTCCTGATTTTCATAACTTGGCACATTCAGAGACCAAATGTCACGGAGGATGATGTTTCTGTTGTGCTATTGTAAAAAATATTTGCAGTGTACACTGTTTATCAAGGTTGTCTATCAACCGTTGCAACAGAGACTGCAAAACTTGGGATGGTGAATGCTAAAGTCCCTCAAATCTGTCGCGGAAAAAATTGACTCAATTCTTTTGCTCAAGCAGTGACAAAGCCTTCCGACCATCTTTGAGAGTCNGATGGTGAATGCTAAAGTCCCTCAAATCTGTCGCGGAAAAAATTGACTCAATTCTTTTGCTCAAGCAGTGACAAAGCCTTCCGACCATCTTTGAGAGTCTTGCAGTGGCCATGTCTGGAAAGGCGATCTGCTTGGCGGTTGTGGTGCTGTGTGTGCAAGGCTGTGGGACAGCGGGAGTGAAAGTAATTTGCATGACATGAAATCGATGGGCATCAAGAATCATTCATCACCAAATCGGACAGTTTGATNTGTGTGCAAGGCTGTGGGACAGCGGGAGTGAAAGTAATTTGCATGACATGAAATCGATGGGCATCAAGAATCATTCATCACCAAATCGGACAGTTTGATTTTGATCCCTAAAATTGGACGGGTTATCATAAGGTGATCCTGAAATATCCAGCAGTGTGCGGTTTCGTCAATGTTTCCCTTAACATTGGAAGAGACCCTCATCGGCTTACCATGCGGGTTCCTCCCAAA